>JAUTBQ010229215.1:0-51276 GCA_032361185.1 Lepetodrilus ovalis | reverse complement strand
ATTCAGGAAAATATCATGCGTGGCGGTCTCAAAGGTAGAACCCGAGGCAGTAATGGACGTCTTCGACGTGCAACTACACGCCCGGTAAAAGCCTTGGATCGAAACGTAAAACTCAATCAGGCTCTCTGGTATTTAACGGAGAAAATGGCTGAGTTGAAACAGACACCAATCACGAGCAATGCTGTGAGTGTTTAAAGCATAACTCGCTAACCATAGCCGTCTCCTTCGGGGGACGGCTTTTTTATTGTCTAGAACATTCTATATATTTAGTGCTATACAAATAGATATATTAAAAAATACTTGTTAATATCTCATTAATAAAATATATAAATATCACACTAATGCTATACAAAAACTGTAAATATAAACGAAGAATACAATGAAACTCATCATACTGAACCAAAAAGGTGGCGTCGGAAAATCAACGGTTGCTACCAACATGGCCTACGGCCTTGCTTCACTTGGGAAGAAAACCCTTCTCATAGACATAGATCCACAGGCTCATAGTACTGTTATCTTCAGTCCGGATGTCCCTCGAAAAAACACAGTTAACGATCTACTCTCAAAAAAGTCGTTCAAGATAGGTGATGCAATTCGAGAAGCCAAAAGTGGTGATAATGAAGAGCCTGTTAAAAATCTTTTTATTATTCCATCAAATATCCATCTGGCTATAACTGCTGAACAGATCACCACCAAAATCCACAGGGAAAAGTTACTCCATAATCATCTGAAAAAGATCGAAGCGGATTTTGACTTCATCATTATAGACTGTCCTCCTTCGGTCAATGTGCTCACGGTGAATGCAATATTCACCTCGGACATAATTATTATCCCGACAATCTATGGACGTTATTCGCTTGATGGCATTGCCGACCTCTTTCAGTCCATAGAAGATGTTAAGGAAACCGGTGATTTTGAATACATGATTTTGAGAAATAATCGTGATTCTCGCAATAAGCTCTCCAATGAATTTGTTGAAGAACAGTTAGCTCCATTCAAGAAGAATCTGTTACAAACAATAATCCGCAGAAATGAGGCCATAAATCAGGCCCAAATGAATAATGAACCCGTAATGGTCTTTGATCCCAGGTCGTACGGTGCAGAAGACTTTGAAAAACTTACTAAGGAAATTATCAGCTATGGCAGCTAAAAAAATAACAGGTAAATCCAAGCTGGCTAAAACGATCGAAGCAAAAGAAGATACCAAGGAGAACCTCGACCTGGTCACACCAAATAAAAAAGCGACCCTGAAAGCCTACCGACTATATGATAATGACATTACCAGGTTGAAAAAGATAACTGCGGCCATGAACAGAGAAAGTCATCGACATATCAGTGAGACTGCTGCAATTAGGGCGTTACTCGTACTAGGAAGTACTGCCACAGGAGAAAGGCTTTTGAATGCGTTACGGAAAACGATATAGATTTGTATGCTGATTATACTATACAAAAATATATCTAAAAAACTATCTTTGGTGATTAGGCAACAAGGCAGAACGCCATTGCTTAAGCCAAAAGAGGTGTCGCAAGAATCAACAATATGTTAAAAAGTAATGATGAAAATTGATGCCTTAAGAAAACTGATAGATGGTGGAGAAAGCTTGTCGGTAGAATTTAAGACCTGCCGCAACAAGCTCAACCGTGACATCTATGAAACCGTTTGCTCTTTCCTGAATCGACATGGCGGAACGCTTATTTTAGGTGTCGATGATGATGGACAAATACAAGGCATCGATCCAGTTGCAATTCAACAGATCAAAAAAGATTTTGTCACCGCCATCAATAATCCACAGAAAATAAATCCAGCTTGTTACTTGTCTGTTAACGAGACTGAGGTGGATGGAAAAAGACTTCTACAAATTTATGTACCGGAAAGCTCACAGGTGCATCGGTGCAATAATCGTATCTTTGATCGAAATGAAGATGGAGACTTTGATATCACCGACCATACCCGTTTGGTAGCAGAATTATATCAACGTAAACAGGCAACGTATAGTGAGAATAAAATCTACCCCTTTGCCAGCTTGAAAGAATTACGTTCCGATCTTATTGAACGAAGCCGGAGATTAGCAGGTGTCTGGAGAAGTGACCATCCCTGGCTCAAGATGGATGACCTGGATCTGCTAAAAAGTGCACAACTTTATCAAACAGATCTCGAAACAGGTAAAAGTGGTGTCACCCTTGCCGGTATCCTTCTCCTGGGAAACGATCAGCTCATTTTAACGGCGGTACCACATCACCGAACCGATTTGATTTTGCGAAAAGTCAATCTGGATCGTTACGATGATCGTGATTTTGTCGACACGAACCTGATAGAAAGCCATGATCGCATAATGGCCTTTGTCCGCAAGCATCTACCCGATCCTTTTTACCTGGAAGGAATTGAACGAATTTCCATCCGTGATGTGATTTTTCGCGAAATTGCCTCCAACATGTTGATTCATCGGGAGTTCACCAATGCTTTTCCTGCCAAGTTGATCATCGAATATGGGCAGGTGCGGACGGAGAACAGTAATAAGCCACACGGCTTTGGTGTGCTCAATCCAGATACCTTCACTCCTTTTCCCAAGAATCCGGTGATTAGCAGGTTTTTTCGTCAAATCGGCATGGCTGATGAGCTCGGATCAGGTATGCGCAAAATGATGCGCTACTGCAAAATATTTGGTGGTAAGGATCCGGAAATGATCGAGGGAGATGTTTTTAGAATTGTAGTGAAAGTTCCAGAATTCCAATCAAGCTCAAATCAGGAAAAAGACCACGATACTATTCAGACAGGCACCAAGTTGGCACTAAGTCGGCACCAAGTGAAAATACTTGATAAGTGCGTAAAAGCTTGTGGTATAGGTGAGTTAATGAAAGTCGCAGGTCGTTCAGACAGAACTAAGTTCAGGAATCAGGTGCTCAGGCCACTACTTGATGCAGGTTTCGTAGAAATGACCATTCCAGATAAACCGACAAGTAGTAAACAAAAATATCGAATAACTGAAAAAGGGTCTTCTGTTTTAGGGACAATGCAACAGTAGTCAAACGGTCAATTCGTTCTTTAGTCCAACGCTTCCAGCAGATTTTTACTGGAACAGTATTTGATTCATTATAACACACTACTACCTACTGGTTCTGGCTCCCACTGTGTAACCAAAGTTTGATGGGAACAGTTGTAAACGTCCTATAGAAAAGACCGCCGCGCGGGCTCTTTCATACCTGTTTGCATCATCAACGTTTCACGTAAAGGATGGTGGCTTTTTATAAGATATTCATTCCTGCGATATAATCTTTCCAACAGTGGTAACGTTGGTAATCTGTCAAATTTGCCATTCATTCCTCTGTTACATTCCTGACAGGCCAGTACTAAATTGGCAACACCATTGATAGGTTTATTACCTGCACAGAAAAATAATTTATGAGGAAAAAAATGATCAACCTCAGCGAGATTCTGCGAACCAAAATCTACACTAATATTACGGTAACAATAAAAACAACGGCCTTTCTGATATCCATTCAAAGCATCTCTTGAAGATGTAATTGAAATTCTACGCCCCTGTTCACCGTGTGTATAAAGTTGCAGCCCTTCATCGTCAGTAGTTACTGCTAGAATCTTGTTCGGCAATTTCAAACTCCAAGCAGTCTCAACTAATCGCCATCTCGCCTCAGTTTCAGCAATAAGTTCTACAAAAGTTGGAAATTCGGCCATGGTATAATAATTATCCGTTAGCCTGATCCCTTTACTAGATTTCCTTTCATCCAGAAAAAATCTGTTTGGAATCTCACTCCCATGAACATTGTGAAACGCGTCGATGACATTTTGAAATCCCAACTTTAACGTTTGTTCTATTAGGATCTCTTTTGAGATCTTACCAGCGTTAAAAGAACGGCAGTGATCCAAAAACTTACTTTGATTACGGGTGCCCTGGGTGTTACAAATTTTCAGATGCTCACAAATGTGTGCAGCAAAATGGGGAGCTAACTCGTCCAACCGAACAAGATCATTTGGCTGTTTTCTCAAATCATATAAAGCTTTCGCCAATGCAAATTTAAAAGATGCACTGTTTCGACCAAACAGGATGATTGCACGCCAGTAATTTTCATTCGTTGGATCAATTTCATAGAAACGAGATTCATCTGACATTTATTAACACCGTTGAGACGTATCAAATTTTTCACGGGGACAATACTCTAATACATAACCGAGCCAGATGTCTTCGGGACGGAGTCTTGAAACCTGCCGGGAAAAATCTACAATTTCAAAGTCGTATTCGGTAAATATATCTTCAAGCTCATTTTTTTTCCACAAAGTAAACTGTCTGCCATCTAAAGTAGAATATGTCCCCTCACCCTCTTTCATGGTGATCAGGATATATCCTCCTGCGACGAGAGCCTGACGGGTCGATTTAAGAATGACCGGAACAGCTTTTTTAGGTTGGTGTACCAGTGAGCCTATAAAGATGAGAGCATCAACGCTTTGGCCTGTAAAATCATAATTGCAGAAATCACCTTCGATAACAGGACAGTGTGAATGCAGCCTGGCCAGGTTGGCAAGGCTGGGTGATTTCTCAAACCCGGTCACAGAGAAGCCCTTCCGACGAAACCAGAGAAGATCACGACCAGACCCGCAACCAATGTCCAGTATTTCAGCCCGAGGTTGTAACAATAAGGACAGTGGCTCAAGAAACGGTGTCGGGTCAATATCAACAGTTGTCTGAAAATAATGCTGATGATGGTCTTCGTAAAAAGTGTTCATTTTTTTGTAAGAAAATCACCTTGTATTGGGAGACCCTCTGTCAGCCAAAAGGTCTCACCCACCCCAAGAGCCATTCCCAGAAATAGCTTTTTGTTGGGTAGATTTGTATCGCTCGGTCAAACGCTAACTCGGGATCTTCTGCTTCTTATATTCGATCATACCCAACTTTTGCTAGCTACACATTGAAAGGTTCAGCGTTGGGAGGTGGTATAAATTGAAAAGTGCGAAGTAAATCTCCAGTGCTGAGACAGTCTATGTTATATTTTCCATCTGAGGTCGGTAATTACAGTTGTACGATATTCTCGTACAACTCGCTACCATCTTGTTTTAACTTAGATTTCATGGAATTCCAGAATATCTTCTGGAATTAGTAGTGCCTGCTAGTATGTTTACAATATCAATAATGGAAAAATACCGTTCTTCTTTATTATTCACTCACTTTGGAAGAGCTCGCTTGCAAAAAGCTGTTCGAGAGAAAACACTCGGCATCAAACAAAGACGCTGGACGGTTTATATTGACCCAATATACAACAAGTGGTGGTACAAATACAGACCTATCAAAAATATATAGATTTTTATGGACAAATACAAAATTCAGCTATATTGGTTACAATAACCGGTTGTTTACGTTCTTGTAAGCAGGTGAAAATAAAATACAAAACGCAGGGAAAAGAGGTCGTTTCCAGAGTTCTCGATCCGTATCATGCAGTCAGGTATGAAGATGACTGGTATATTGTTGGGTATTGCCACCTGCGAGATGATGTGCGAACGTTTAGTTTGTCGAGAATAAGGAACGCAAAACCTACAGGCGAAGCATTTTTAATTCCTGCCGATTTTGATTTTCAGCATTTTTCAGGTAGTCATTTTGGGGTACATTGGGGTGATAGTGAGATAAAAGTCAAGCTCAGGTTTTCAAAACGGGTGGCTGATTATGTAACTGGGCGTGCGTGGCATCCCAACCAGAAGGTATCTATCTGTAAAAATGGAAACGTAGATTTGTCCATGACTGTGAATCATCTATTGGAGCTGAAGCGGTGGGTTCTGTCCTGGGGAGCTGATGTCAAAGTAGTCGATCCCGATTATTTTGCCGATGACATTGAAGATACACTTCGGCAGGCTATGAAAGGTTACCGATAATTAATTTCATGACGGGTTTACAAACTGAGGAAAATTGGAGAATATTATGACCATTGGAACCATAAGTATTCTTGTAGGAGTTGTTCTTTTGATATTTGTTGAGATATTTTTCAAGAAAAATTTGAACGAAGGGGATGCAAAATACTCGGTCTCTGATGACCCTGATTTTGAAGGTAGTGATGGCTTGAGTGGAGTACTGGGCCTTAATTCAGAAGATGTTGGTCCATTCAAACAAAACAATAATGAAAAATGAGCAGTACTCCTTTAAGATGTGCGATTACTTTTTCTCAAAAACACTTCCTTTAAAAAAATCAGTATCATTCATACTTGTCGTAGGAATACCTGAGGCTCCATATATTACTCTACCTGATGGTAGTGTGATTCCTCCATCTTGGTTCTGTGGCTCGGTCAACTTCCCATAATGATAGAAAGATTGATTGCGATATAGATCACTGACAGGGCTTGCAGGATCAAACTTATTTAATCCTGCCATATCTTTTGCAATCCCACCTGCAGTTGTCCTAATACCGCCGTCCCCTGACTCCTCTAAACGATTTCGACTGCGGATATTGTCAGCAGGATCTGTGACAGTGTTACTATTTGGATTCTCCAAGGAAGTATCCGGTGTTGGGTTTGAGAAGTTTTCTTCTCGGGTATTGAAAGTTTTGGAACCTGCAACACTTGATGACATTCCTACACTGTGTTTGAAGCCGGACTCCTGAACATGATCATGAGTTGAAGCAATGGTATTATTTACCTCACCATTAGTACTCCCCCAGCCATAACCATTGCCACTGACAAACCCTTTAACAATGTTCTGCATATTATCGACGCCTTGGCTGCCTTGTTGGGTAAGAAAATGATTGAAATCGTTGATTGTCTGACGGATGTTCTCGGGCGATTCATTTCCGTATCGTTCATTTGCGTAGTTTCTAATAAGTGCAGTGGTGAGATCTGCGCCATAGGACTCATTAGAACTGCTCATATTTCGTGCGTCGTTTAAGTATGAGTAGGCTTCAGAAGCTCCAGCTTGTTTTGCCAGTCGTGTCATATAATCAAGACTTTGAGAATCCTGTAAAGTTTGTTGAAGTGATTCTGATCTTACATTTGATGCTGTATTTTCAAAACTTCTCGCAACGTCCTCAGAAACATTGAAATTCACCTGTTCTCCATTTGTTCCCACAACAGCAAGTTGTGCTTTGGCTCCAACTCTACTGAGTACTGGAATGTTTCCTGCTCCTATGGATGATGCCAGTTGGGTTCTTGTCTCCTCACTCATGGAATGGACGAAACTGGATTGGTCGCTAATTGCCCGTCGCCAATTCTCACGCATGGAATTGTCAAGTCGAGTGGTAAATCCTTGTGCTTCGCTACTCGTCAAACTTGCTCGTTTTGCAGTATCCATAACTTGTTGCCAGTTATCACTACTTCCCATAGTGTTTGAGGCTGCGACAATTCTTTGATGCTGTGCCATGGCACCAACTTTAACGGGATCGAGGCCATTAACGGATGCACTGTTTGTTGTGTAAGTACCAGTTTCATCCACTGAATAACTTGCTCTTCCTGCAGCACTGGTATCAACCATCATACCGGTACCGTCTGATCCTGTGGTACTGATACTGGTTGAACCATCAGCGTTGACTGTTTCGGATTTCGTTCTGGTACTGTGGCCATCTGGAGCAGTGGATACTTCCACCGGCCCTGACTTTGTCCCGACACTTACCCTGGAGGATGCCATCATGGTGGCCATATCTTTATCTGACGTACCACTATCAATTTGACCGGATTTCTGCAGAGAATCTTTGGCCTTCATAGCAGCATTATATCCGCCAACTGAGCGATGGGTGCTGAAAGCTTGTGCAGCAGCCATATTACTGAACCTATGTGCCGGCATTCCTGCAAGAAGTCCTGCAGCCTGAACTTGCTGATTCATGGCAGACGATGTGCCCTCTGGAGTGAGCAATTTCCCGGCTTGGGCTCCTGAGGATTGCACGATATGACTTAAGTTGCCTGCAAGCATAGCAAGAGCATGGCCACCAAAACGAATTAACATCATGGAAAAGAAACTTGCCAGCATGATCCCCGCTGATCTGATAACCCCAAACATGGCCAGTAGTTTGATGGATATGGTTGGAAATGCGGCCATGGCATACACTCCCAGATTTGATTGACGCATATCCTCAAAGGCATAGGTGGCATAATCCATTGCAGCTCCATGGATTACAGCATCGGTAATACCCCAGGTGGTGAGAAAGACAAAAAAGCCAAACATGACTGAAACAGCTTTTCCTACAATGGGAGTGGGGAGGAAAAGAACCAGAAAAGGAATAACACCGATGGCAATTGCAGTCATTATTGCCCGGATGATCGGTATCCACTCGTTCATTGTAATTCCTATACCAAGACCTGAAGAGGTGATCTTTCGGTTACTTTCCATCAGTACGGATGTTTCGTAATCATCCTGATAGTAGAAATTGTAGAGAATTTCTGCGATTTGCCGTTGTTGAATGAGCTTTTCAGGAGTAACAGCGGATCCGGTGGTGAAATTCAGGGTACTGGAAAGTAAAGTCTTGCAGGTATTCATCTCCACTGCACTTGTGGGATCAAAGAAAGCTTTGCTACAGACTTTTTTCAAAGCTTCATTGTAGTTACCGGGGTTGGCATAAATCGGGCGTAAGCTCGCCCATGCACTTGTACAGGTTACTGTAGATCCCTCTGGGTTGGTTGCATCGTAATAGACGGTATAGACAGAAGGATTTACCGCCTGAGCCAGTTCGTTCAGAAAATCGGTGCTGTTGTTTCGTAGATCATCTAAAGAGAGGGTGGTACCAGGTCGGAGTAATTCAAAGGTTACACAATCCTTCACATAACGAATCATGCTTGTGCGTACATAATTATCTTTAGGAGATGAGCCTTTAATGGATTCCAGGGCCTTGAATCCAACTCCTCCTGCCGTTGTTTGGTATGATGTTCCGGGAGCTGCTGCGGTATCGATGATATCGACCATGCCTTTTTCAATCTTGTTGAGAAATCCTGCGGTGAAAACAACAGCATCAGGAACATTGCCAACGGTTTGAAATCTGTTTAATACCGGATCGTAAACAGTGATATTTCCCTTGGGAACAAACAGAGCAAGATAAATGATGGCCCCAAGAAATACCGGTATTGCCCATGTCAAAGGAACGATCCGGGCACCGGTTGCAGCTTTTGCCATCCAGGCTACTGCTCCTGCAAGGATTCCCAGCACCATAACCACATACAACAAACCCTGATATTCCGAGTCACTGAAAATCAGTGCTACTTTCTGGAATGCCTGAACGATTGGATTGAATCCGCCATAGGTGTAATACTCCATATCCAGTGCCCAGACTGGCCCGGCTATGCACAACAGTACTAAAATTGCAAAGGTGATAAATAGAGTTTTCTTCATTTAAAAAGGTAGCTATGTGTGGTCGTCATATCTGTAAGCGTGCAACAACATCCTTTCCATATCGACGAGTGAGTTCTGCTGTCATCTGTGCTTCGACTTTTTGCATATGTTCCAGGTAATTCATAATGGTGGACATCTCCTTTGCTGCTGCCACGTAACTTGCTCTTGCTGCATCCTGTAGTTCTCTGATTCTAGTAATCATTAGAGAAATATTCAGATCCGCTTTTTGCGCAAAAATAACAGCCGCACAACGTTCTGTTGGTTGTCCGGGAGCTGGGCCTGATTGCTTTTCAAGCATCTCTCGTGCTTTTCTGGCAACAATCTCAGCACGAACATAGAGATCTGATAACATTTGCAGCGCATATGCTTTGGCTGTGATGTCAGCCAGACTACCAATAACAGCTGCCTTCATATCTGTTGTCACTGCTGTTTTTATAATTGGTAAAGCGGCTAGCGGACTGGTGGCAAGAAATGTTTGTTCCGTGGTAGTAAGCGTTCCCTTGTTTTCTACCTTGTTGGCAATGGTCAGCAAAGTGCTTGCCACATATTGGTTCAAATCCCGATTGGTGTCTGTAATTTGATGGCAATTGCCTCCGGAGGCTTTTGCATAGACATCACCATTTGCAAATGATTTGATATCGTCCGGGTTGTTTTCAGAACAGGGGGATTCATACGTTACCTTATAAGCGTTGGTTGCGCCTTCGAGTTTCACATCTCCAATCAAGCCACGGATCAGGCTGATATGATTTGTAGGTATTCTCATTTTGGATCCAACATTATCAAGGAGTGAACCGGATGAAAGAAAGGTGCTGGTAAGCTCAGAGTTGCATCCACTCATGGCGTTGGAGATATCTCCCGCCTGTGGAACATTGTTGTTTGCTTTATCCTGCTCAGAGGCCTGATGCCACATATCTGCAATGCCTTGGCTTAACTTGTTCTCTTTTATGGCAGTACCGAGCCGTTCTTTCATTACTTCAGTGGAGTGAAACCCATTTTCATCCATTACCATTCCCACGAGTTCCTTCGAGGCGGCACAGTCATCTATCTGCATGCTGTTTAATTGATCGGATAATGCTTCGAAGTTTTTGATGGTATTGGCGCACTGTTCACAGAGAGTCTTTAAAGCCATATCAAAGGCAACGGATGCGGCTCCTGATAAAATACCCTGTAATTTGTTCACCAGATATGAAGAATCCATAAAGGAGAATCCGCCCATAAAGAGATCGATTCCTCCGCATCCTCCTTTTACTCGGGGAGGTTCCACTGTGATGGGATACGTCGCAGTATTTGGCCATCTGGCACTGAATGATCCGGCAGAGTAATAGCCCCGTTGTTGTCCCTGGAGATAGTTGGGGGCAGTTGTGGTTTTCTGCTGTAGCCAATCATCTACCCAGGCAGCATTGAGCTGGAGTGGTAGCAGTAATAAAACTGTGCCTGCCACAAGGATTAGTCTTTTTTTATCCATGGCTGTCTTCCTTTTTTGAGGATGGATGTTGGATCAAGAGGAGTGTTTCGTTCAAAATCGTACATCAGAAAGTTATCTCCTTGGGTGTTTCCTTGCAGAGAGCGAATGGAACGATACAGTTTTCTTTCAAGCTCTGATAAAGTGATAACTCCGGTGGAGACAGTGAGTGATTTATCGGCTCCTTTTTTGACCAGAAGTAGCGTGGGGGTGATGGTGATATTGAACCTGCTTGCCGCCTGTATCTGGCGGCTGATATCAACAATCTTGATTGGCCAGTTATATTTGTCTGTGAAATAGGCAAGGATATGTGCCTGCTGTTCACAGAAGTCACAACCGGGGCTAACGAAAAATATCAAAGCATGGTTATTCCCGGCTGTGCCTATGGTTTGGGTGATTTCGTTTTGCTGCATGCGGACCCTTGCTGTGATACCCGGTCTTGCAGATGGATACACCTGACCTACATTGAAAAGATCGCTGTGCTTTTGGGTGACATACATGGCAACATTCGTGTAAGCAAGGGCTTTGCGTCTGGCCACATCCTGCATGCTCAAATATTCCAGAATATTTTGTTCGTTGGGATACTGGACAGCTTTCTTTTGCAAATCATCGAGCAGGTTTTGAAAATCGTCAGGATGCATATTCCAAATATCGTCTATCGAATAAGTGTTCAGTGATACCGCTTTTCTTTGGATCATTTTTTCCGGTAACTTTTCTACGGGAAGCGGATCTTCATACCAGAACCAACCATGTTTTGTGTCTCCGTAAAATTGATTTCCGGTCTCTTCTGCAACCACAGTAATCGTGGGCATGAACAGGCAAGCAAGCAGGAGAGTTCCGGCAAGTCTTGCCAAATTACCAGAGCGGTTCAGCTTTATGGAGAATGTCATCTGAGTGAATAAATCCAAAGTATTTACTGTCGTAGCTGCGAGGATGAGATCCAATGAGGAAATAGCTGTCATCCGGGACCGTGCCGCTATAGTTGAATTGTGGCAATGGATTCCCAAGACTGTCTGTTATCAATGCTTTTCCCAGGAGTTCATTATCGCAGATAAATTGTCCTTCCATGTCTTTTGTTAGGGTTTGACCGGGACTGCAGCCCACTTGTTTTATTAATTTATCGGTTTCCTTGTTTAAACCTTGTTTGATAAAAGATGTGTCATGCTGTTTGATGACCAGATAATCCCCTGTTTCGATGTTGCTTGTCCCAGGGTGAACAAGAAAAAACACTCTACGACTAAGGGATGGACTGGTAGCGACGGCAATACGTTGTGGAAGCCATAATCCGAGTAATAGAGCTGCCAACAATGCCAATACCAGGCTCTTTTCATAAGGGTTCAGCTTGATCTCGGATAGTATCTTTTTGACTCTACTGAACATTGATTTCCCGCCCATTTCTCAGCACGACATCTTTCAGGATAACAACATGGTTTGGATTATTCTCTGCATGGTCATTCAGGCTCTCCTCAACATGATCCAGATTATCTTTCCATTGCTGTACACTGATCTCTTTGGCAGCAAGTAAAGCTTTCTGAGTTCTCAAATATCCAGCGAGATCCACAACAACAATCTTTTGGGCAAACATTCTGTCGTAGCCAAAGAGTGCAAGCAGGAGCAGCAACAAAACAATGGCAATTGTTTCGATATACCCTGGCCCACCTTGTCTTTCGGTTGCCTTGTTTTTATCACTGCTCATGGCTTTTCTCGAAAGTTTGCAATCAGATTTTCAAGACCTGTACTTTTGACTTCGTGATGAATCTTTTCCAAAAGGTAAACAAGACTTGCATCGCCATGGATAACGACTGTTTCATTCGCACTGGTGTAGACAAGAGTTGGTACCCGATCTATTTCGAATCGTTTAAACAGCATGGGATTCATCTTGATAGAGATCTTGAAGCGTGAGCAAACACCTTGTGCTTCTCTTTGGTCATTGCAATCAAGATCATTCTTTAAGATTCTGCTGAAATATCTCAAGTTGGTTTTTTTATCTGCCATACCCTTTACCATTCCTTTCATTACCGGAGATATCTCTGAAGAGTCTGTTTGTGCTATGGAATGCAGATAATTGTGGACTGTTTCATCCGGCATAGAACTGGATAAGAACAGATACAACCTCTCATCGGTAGCAAGGATCTTTGAAGAGCTGTTTCCGCTGGGATCTTTCTTGAGTGGCTTTATAAACTCACTGAATACTTCTGTTTCAAGACGGTGCTTTTCACAACTCAGTTTCTCTTGAAATTCCTGCGATTGGAAAAGTTTTGTGCTCTGTTCCGCTGCAAGTTGACCTTCTTTTGAATATATGTTTTCCGGGATGGTTATGTTTGGCAAAACAGTATTATCTGCCTGGACAGCATTAGGAACCAGCAAGCAAAACAATAAGAAGAATAGTGAGAAATTTTTCATTGGCAGCAGGTACAGCATCTCTGTTTTCTGTAAACCATCCACAGGAATTCATCGTTTGAGCCTTTTGCTCCGTTGTATGGAGGATTCAAACCGGTATCGTAAAACTTGGAGGACTTTCCCACGGGATAAGCAGGCCTTCGGTCATCCGGTCGCACCACATGCATCTTGTAATGGTGTTTGATCCAGATTGGTGTGTAATTACATCCGCAAAGATTATCAGCCGGATCACAGATCATCATCAATCTACAGAGTTTGTAAATAAGCCTTGAGGCAGCTGTATTGTTGGCCTGCACAATATTGTCGTTGTCTACATGGCCGGTCATTGGATAAACGGATCCACTACTGCCAATGCACCAGGGCATTAAACTGATAGGAAAGTTAAAAGTATTTACAGAAAGTGCGTCTGTCATACAGGCCATCTGAGCGGCTTTATTGGCGAACAGTGTCGCTTCAGGATGAATCACGGCAGAGAGTTCATCGTTTTGCCACATGGAATCGTATTCACTCCACCACATTCCGGTATCTTCATGTTCACATTCAAAGGAAAAGAGAGACATCAAATAGGCATGAGCTTGAACAAAGGTGGATTCATTGGCGATATTTACACTATCGGAACTTGTATTTTTGCCACCCAGTTCGTCGGTTGGCGATGTGCCCATCTCCTTCCCCTGAAAGGTTGAGTAGTTTGCCATGGAGACAGTGTCTTCCAACAGAAAAGGTTCCCAATAGCTCCAGATTTCACCCTCTTCATAGAATATTGGTGGAGGTCTGGGGCAGATACAAATCCCTTCAAATTGCAGTTCGATTTCTTCCCAATGAACATCGGATCCATAGTTGAATGATTGGCCTGATTTTGCTGTGGCCGTTCCCTGGATCAACAAGAAAAACAATCCGCTGAAAACAATGATGGCGATAGCTTTATTCAGACGCATTTCTATTCTCATTATCGGTATTCGTGGACTTGACCTCAAACTCAAAAATCTGCATTTTATCTTGTTCCTGAGTAACAACAGATGGAACAGCTGCAAGTCGAAGGCGGGTTGCAATATCTTTGGTCAGGTAAAATACTGGCCGCTGTAGTTGTGATATCAGATCGTAGGCGGAGCCGTCAGTAATCAGCAGCATTGCCTGGTGGCTTTCGTAGTAGGGCGATTTCTCAAACCATCGTAGCTACTCATTATCGTTGCCATTAAGAATCACCAAGCCACGTCGAAATGTCACATAATCCAGGGGATTGAATGTGAAACCATTTGGGTATATTATTTTGCCGTCAGCATCGAGTAGATCAGCAGGCAAGGTGTAGGTCATATCTACAATTTTTTGCTTGTCTTTCGTTGCTTTTGGTAGCTCATGCAAATCAGCCGGTTTGTAATCTCGGAGTCTGTTACGCAACATTGCAGAATTCAAGCGTTCTTGATTTGCCATTTTCTGTTTCATTTCAATGATGATGTCCGGCTCTACAATGGGATACGTTTTTCCAACCACACCGAGATCCTTAGTAATTGTTGCATGGGCAGAAGAAGCCACAAGACAGACAAACAGGAATGTACAAAGTTTATAGTTCACCTTGTTCTCTCAATATGACCATTTCCTGAATAGCCTCATGGTAGGTTTTCCCTTGATCCACCATCTCTTCAATCCTGGCAATCTCCCCGGCCTTGGAGGTGTAGATAAAATAGGCGTAGTCATTCACAACCAGCCGGGCCACGCCAACGCCAAAGGGTGTGTCAAAGAATATTTCCGAATATTGGGGAGGATTGGATTTAACGGATTTCAGCAACTTCATAGTAAATTCGTCGTAATCAATCAGCCCTTTTTTGTTTGCCTGATCAAAGTCTGATGATTCCAGCAGGATTTTAAATGCGGAGTTACTGTTGATCACATTGCCAACTTCACCAAAGTTTTCCAGATCAATCAGCGATTGAGTAATCACCATAAAACTGCCGTTATACTTTCTGGCTCGGCGGTAGCCTTCGTTTACAACCGGTGCCAGCATGGCTGCCTTATCTAAGAACTGCCAGGCCTCGTCGAAGATGATTAAACGAGGGCGTGAACGATCTGAAAGGTAGAGATCCTGAGTGACAGCGTTGATTATCAGTAGAGTAACCACCCGGTAAAGATCAGGCTGGATTTTCAGGTTCTCCAACTCCAATACAACAAATTCGTCATTACGAATATCAAAGCTACTGGGGCCTACAAAAAATTTGCCGTAAAATCCATGGCTGGTAAATTCCCGAATGTTGAAGGCTAGTTTTCGGGCTGTCTCTATGAGCTTTTTGTTGTCTGCCATTTCTGTCAGATTAGCATCCGGGACATTTGGGAAGAGCATCAGGAAATCATAAACAGAATCAGATTCTGCCTGCTGTCCCTTTTGCTGCCACGCCCAGCGAACTGCATTACGGACAAGGTTCATCTCTGTGTCGTCACACTTGTCGTTATCAGAATTAGCGTAAGCCATCTGGGCGAATACTGCGGCTACACTTTTCAGTTCTTCTTCGGGTTCTAAGATATTTGAGAACGGGTTGAGACAGATATCAGTGCCGGGGGCGAAATCCAGATATTTGGCACCAAGCATATTGGCTATTTTTTTGTATGATCCACCAATATCAATAATTCGCACAATGGATTTGCAGGAGTAGTAGTTGAAGGCGATGAAGTTGACTAAAAAGGATTTTCCGGAACCTGAAGTAGCACAACAAAAAACATTTTGATTGGCCGCTCCAGAATCAAAAAAATCCAAAGAGACAAGCTGTCCTTTTCTTCCGGTGAATATCAGCTTGGGATCGGTTCCGGATCCTGCGAAATCAGCCTGTACCGGAAGGAGTGGTGTAATTGATGGAACTGGTGCTGTGAAATCACGCTCCAGATTTTCTATGTTTTTTCCTGCTGTGTATAGGCAGAAAGGGAGAGATGACAAGAAGAGGATCTTTTGTATCATGTCATCCTGCTGCATGACATAGCCCTGATCCTCCCATAATCTTCTGACTCTTGTGCAGGAATCCTTGGCTTTTTCCAGATCCTTATTCCAAACCCAGAAAATAGGGATAATCTTGACGAACTTTATACCACGCTCAAGATCATCAGTAGCCTGCAGATATTCTCCCTGTTTACGTCTTAGCAGTGGAGATAACGATCCCACCGCATGCTGGTTTAAGGTCAGATTGCACTTGGAATGGATCTTCATTTCCAGCCCTGCCTCAAAAACGATATTAAAAGTGTATAAAAAGTCCGTCTTGATCTGTTCGGCATCGGAGACTACGCCCCATATACCTCCAAACAAGGAATTAGTTTGCAGAGGATCAATCTCACGTGGAATGTTTTTGGGTGTTGTGCAGCAGAAGAAGTTATCACCAATATGCATGTGATCTTTCTCTTCCTTGATGACAGTATCGCTGTTTATGATCTGTTTACGGATAGGGATATCAGGACTGTAAGCGTTAAAATTCTGTTCAGGATATTCATCTGGATAATGATTGAACAAACGGCGAGTCCATTCCAATAAGTCCTCCGGCTGTAAATGCCTTGGATAAAGCAATGCGGCCTTCAAGGTTTCAGTCATTTGCCGTTTAATGTCCAGCAAAGTGGCTGTTTTTCCACTATCCGTGAATTCATCTACCGTTGGCATATCAGGACTGCCACCCGGCATGGTTACAGCAACAAAAAGTCGAAAATTACGAACGGGAATATTGCTGCAGGCTTTTAGGCCATTTTTTCCCTTACTCAAGAATTCGATGACTTCATCGGTATTGGAAGTAACAATGGGATCTTTTCTGGTTCTACTTGCACGATATCGTTCAAGGGTTGGCTCGATATGAGAATCTGCATGGAAGATCAGTTGAACAACACTATCCTTTGGTAAACCTGCCCTGAATAATCCCTCCAGGGCAGTGATCGTTTTGGGGCCGGCATAAATAACTGGTACGCATTCCCACAGCATCCCTAAACTGCTATCCTGGTTCAGATATATTTCCAGATTTGGATCGTAAGCCAGATAATTGAGGAATGAGGAAAAAGGATCCCGTCTGGTCATTTTCTCAAGGTCTGAATATTTTAAATATTCCCCAGATCCAAACATGTTGTGCAAAGATTGACTGAACATGTGCTATTTCTCGTTCAGATCTGTAAGGATCCATTTTGAATCTTCTATCTTTAGATAGACATAACGGGTCATGAACAGTTCATCGTCTTCGCCTTTATAGGGGAGGAGAAGAACCCGGAGAATTTTTGGTGGCTGTAGCATTGGTTTTTCAGGTTTTTCCAAAAGATCCGTCAGTATTTTGTAGCGGTTGTCTTGGATGACCCGTTTATTTTCATCAACGACATCTTGTGCTGCTCTCGATTTCGGCTCTGGATACCTGGCTTTTTTATAAGCAGTCGGAGTATCAATACATTCGCCAGTATCATCTTTTGCTTTGCACCTGAAATTCTCTTCGTATGGATTGATTGCATCCTGTAATGGTGCACAGGCCTGGAACAATAGAAGGAAAACAAAACAGCTATATCGTAAGATTTTGGTATATGCTTGCACTGACCATTTCCCGAAAGGTAAAAGTTCATCTTGATGGTTGTTCTACTTTCTTTTTTCGGAGGGATGACCTGTGATGTGAAAACAAAATCGAATGAAGCAGAAGTGATGCTGATAACGCAGAAAAATTATCTATAAGTTGTTTTGCAAGTTGCCGAGACCATTCTGGATATATTGCAGTGGAATGCAAATCCATACATCCTATTTCTCTACATTCCTATATTTTTACAAACTGTTGGTTCAGTTTGCGTTCCATATCGGCGTTTTACTCGCAAGAACTGATAGATCTAACACTTTAGATCTCTTGCAAGTTTTAACAATAACTTTTATTTATGATAACAGTGTGTGAGGTGCTAGATACAACCGGAAACAAGATATTTGTTTGTCTGTGACATATCTTTTTAACCCAATTCTCTTTGCCATAGAATCTTCCAATGTCACATGCTTATTTTCCTGGAATTATCAATATTAAAGACCTCAGTGTTATATTGGAAACTATTGGATAAGAATCGAAACTCCAATTTTTCCAGATCAATACTAACAGGGTAATATCTGCAGGGCTGTGCGCCCTCTGCAAGCCAGCCATGTAACATGGTCGGAGTAGATATCCAGATATGGGGAACACATACTCCATCGTAAGGGTGAGGACGTATTGCCAGATTGAACAAGGCTTGCAACTGTCTCGTGTTTTGATCAATTCTTAGCAGTAATCCATACGACTCACCTGATAACTCGACACCAGAGGATTCATTGAAACTCAGTGAAATAAATTCCTGATTTTCATCTCCATCCAGTAATTCGATGACATAACGAGTATCACCACTTTTTATTCTGCTGGAGATAGAATCAAGAAGGTTAAATCCATCATTGGGGATAATAACTTTGGATACAGGGTATGACTTGTTGAGGAGGTATCGTTCTTTTTCAGCGAATACAGTTGTGGTTTGTCTCTTGACGTCAGTAAGATATTGTTCCACTTGGTGCTGTGATTTAATCTGCTTTTCTGCTGAACTTCCCAAACATTGACTTACGTAGCAACCCGCCAGGAGAATAGTGAAAAAGATAATGAATTTTGTCATTCCCAGTCGATCCTATTGGTGTTTTGTGCTTTCTGCATTACTCATTCCGTTTTCAAATAACAAGACTGATTGTTTGACTGACAGGGAGTATTTTTTGTTTCTCTTTTTGTAGTACAGTGCAGGCTGATTTCCATGAGCCTTGATCTTTTTTACACTTCTCCTGTAATTGCTGTGGAGCTATGGTCAAGTCTGTTTTCTGGAAGACTGTTGCATTTCAATATGCGGAAATCAAATTAGATAGGCTCCCACCCCATTAGACGAAAAAATCAAGAAGCCAACAACTGCCTGGTATTAGATGCTATTTTTTTCAACATCTATATCTTTCCTAATCTCTATAAAATCATGTGCGAGCTTTTTGTAAAACCCTATTGAATATTTACCGTTTGCATTTAACTTGGCATTTGCAATAAATTGCTTAATTTTTTCTTTTTGTTCTTCGGATAATTCTTCGTAATGATGATGTATCCACTGAGATATTCTTGTCACGATAGGAGTTCCAAGTTTTTTTGTTAATCTAGTATTATTCTCTGGAAACTTTTCCAGTTCCTCTGTGAGATACTGAATTTCTTTACTGATCTGCTTGTTAGGCTCAAGATTAGATACAATGCCGCTCTTATAAGTTGAAATATCTGATATTTCTTTTCCGTCGAGTACTCTTTTGTCAACAATGTGGCTGTCTGCCATCACAATAGAGTGTGTTATTATGACTGCTAAGCCCAAAGCTTTAGATATTCGGTTCATTTTTTATCCTTGTTATAATGATATTATCCTGATCCTGTCGTGGCTTGAAAGCAAGAACACTTCTTGTATTTTCAGTAATATTTTTTTATCACACAGCCACGGATAAACGGTGACTAGTTAAATAATTGTGAAGATGTTTAAAGTATTTCAGAAAAAAAAGGAGATATCAATAGAAGAAAAATACGGTGAAAATACCCGAACAATACAAGTATACCACAACAAAATCGTCTGTCGTCAGGCAGGTGTGAAGTGAAATTTTTTTAAAAAGAACAATATCTATACGAATTTGACCAATCAGATAAGATTGGCAAAATGTAGCATACCCGTATTGTTCGGGTATTTTCACCGTATTTTTCTGCTATTGACTGTTTGTTATTATTCTGAAAGACTTAAGATGAAGATTCAATTTATAGCAGAACTAACAACTTTTCTTTATTTTTAGATTGGTGAGGAAAGTATATTATACCTATCTCTATCAGGAGTAAACCATGAGGTTCATTTTGAAGTATTTATCTGTGTGTTTATGCATTTGTGCCCTTTGTATCCTATCAGAAGTTTCTTTTGCAGAATCAGGTGACGAATTCTACTTCGAAGATTTTTCTGCAACAGACGAAGGGATGTTGCCTGAAGGTTGGAAAGGGGGGGATATTATGGCAGTTGAAAGAATCGGTGGGAAAAGTATTCTCAAATCTTTTACTCCTGGAGATATTGACATCCTGACGGCCCCTATTAATTTTCCGGAAAATTTTTCTCTGGAAATATCTTTAATGAGCAAAGGCAAATCACATAGTTGGGCAGGCGTAAAAATTGGCCTCGATGATCTGTCTGTAGCGCTTGGCAATATTAAGAAAGGATCTTTTTCAAATTTTATAAGAGTTACTCGTGGGGGAGAACGAGGTATTTACAAATCTATCAAAGTAAAGAGTCAACACTTGGCTGATGGTAGTTTTGCATCATATAAAGTAACAATTGAGAAGAAAGCTGCTGTTTATAAAGTTTTTCTTGGAAATGAAAAAATGTTTATTGGTCGTTTTAAAGGGATAAGCCCTACGAAGATTAGATTTTCAACTGCGGGAGTGGAGAGCCGTTTACCCTTTAGGATAAAGAAGATTGTTGGTGTGGAACTGTAGCGAATAAACAAAGCTGGGAGTTGTCAATGATGTTTGTTGAACAACTCCCAAGAAGAATGATTTGCGCCAGTTGTTTCTATTTTGAAATTCTCTTGAATGATTCCTGAGAGGTCACATGAAGACCGGTTTGTTTAAAAAAATTCTTTTCCCACTCTGCCCAACGCTACCAATAAGTATTTTTTTTCTTGTATGTTCAGTATGTTTTGCGCAACTTTGTATAGCTACAGATTTTCTTGATAAAAAAGATGCGTTACTTTCCAAGAGAAGCAAAACATATACTTTTCAGGTGGCAAAAAAAACACCGGTGAGGGTTTCTTTTCAGCATACAAAATACTCCCACACTATCCCTTGGACATTTGAACTTCGAAACAAAGATAAGCAAAGGTTGCTGCATGTAAAATCTCCTGGTGATCTTCCTGTAATAACGAAGACTATTGTTCTGGATGTTGGTGTGTATGTAGTAAAAATAAGTGCAAGTCATCCAGCTGTAAAAAAGTCAGAATACCAAGTAACGGTACAACCAGTAGCACAATCTGGTCTTTCTGAGTCCGTGTCTTTCCCTGGTAAAACACAACTGCCGGATATCCAAACCAAAAAAGGAAGCCCGCGACATTCCGTCAGTAACGCTGAGAAATTCAAAAAACCACTTCCCACCTTAGTCGCTGATACTCATTTAACTGACAATGTCGGCAGTTCAAGAAAAAAAGTTTACCTCCTCAATATTACGGAATCTGGATTGCAGCAGATAAGCTTTAATCATCCTAAACAGAATCATAATTTACCGTGGGCACTTACTTTAAAAAATGAAAAAGGGCAGTCATTGCTGCGAGCAAAATCGATTGGGAAGGATAATGGCATAACGCGTTATATTGCTCTGGCGAAAGGAAATTATTCTCTGACAATTACAGGCTCAAATAATAAAATACTAAATACAGAATATGATATTGCTGTACGGCGTGTTCCGGAGAAAATCGTCGAACTGGAATATAATAATACAAATGAAACAGCAACACCTGCCGTATTGAACACTTTATATAGTGGAATACTGCAGACTATACCTCAAAAAAAAGATACAGACTTCTATGCTTTTGATATTCTTCAAGAAGGAAACGTTGTCATCCAGTTTCTGCATGAAAAAATACCATCTGATATTGCCTGGAAGTATGCTTTATACTCAACGGAAAAACGCTTGTTCATTAACCAATCAATTGGGAAACAAACGAAGTCTACTGAGGCAATAATGCTTCCTGTCGGTAAATATTATCTAAAAGTATGGGCTACAACTAATGAGCTTAATGGCTTTGAATATAAGGTTGGAGCCTTTTATGAGGAGAAAGAGGTATATTTATATCGATTGGCTGAAGAAGCAAATACCATCCCTCTTTTCCGTAATTATTTAACAGCATATCCAGATGGTAAATTTAAGAAGGATGTTTTGTTCAAAATAGAAGATTTACGTTTTCAACATGCTGAAAAAGAGTTCTCCGTTTCCTCTTACAAACAGTATATGACAGAGTATCCCAAAGGTCGTTACTTTGGTAAAGCCAAAGAAAGCAGAGCATACCTTGAGGCGAAAGAGAAGAATATTGTAGAAGTGTATGAGAGTTTTTTACTTAAATATCCACAATCAAAATTTAAAAAGAACACCCTTCAATCATTAGAAATTTTGCGGTATGCGGAAGCGTGCAGAGTCGATACTGTTAAGTCATATAGTGTGTTTTTGAAAAATTGGCCTACTGGTTCATTTTTTGACGAAGCCCGTTCAAAAAAAGATTCGCTCTTGTATAAAAAAGCCATGGCTGAATATAAAGTCAATTCATTTGAAGAGTATCTGAAGGAATTTCCACAAGGCAAGTTTTATAAAGAGATTATACAAGAGAAAAAACATCTTCTGTATTTTAAGGAAGTTTCTGCGGCCAAATCCATTTCTGCATATGATGCATATTTACAAAAGTACCCTCAAGAAAGATATCTACAAGTTATTAAGAAGCAACGGGAGGAATTACTTTGGACGCAATCACAGACCAATTCTACAATTACTGATTTCGATAACTATTTGAAAGAGTATCCGTCAGGAAGATTTGCAGCAAATGCAAAACAGCTACGAGAAGAACTGTTTTGGAAGAAATCTCGGGGAAATAGCACAGTTATTAGCTTTGATGACTATTTGAAAGAGTACCCTTCAGGAAGATTTGCAGCAGATGCCAAACAGCTACGTGAGGAACTGTTTTGGAAGCAATCACAGAGAAAAACTACAATTATTGCCTTTGATGACTATTTAAAAGAGTACCCGTCAGGAAGATTTACAGCGGATGCCAAACAACTACGTGAGGAATTATTTTGGAAGAAATCACAAATCAATACTACAATTGCTGGATTCGATAACTATTTAAATGAGTACCCAAATGGGATATTTGCTACACAGGCAATGAAAAAGAGAGAACAGCCATTGTGGGACCAAACATTGAAGAACAACTCTATTTCCGCATTTGACCAATATCTGGCTGAATACCCTTCGGGGCAATTTGTTTTAAAAGCCAAGCAACAAAGGGAACAATTGCTTATAACGCAGGAGCGAAGACGCAGAGAAATCGAACGGGCAGAAAGAGCTAGAAGAGAACAGGCGCGTCAAGACTCTTTGCGGGCCATGGAAGATATGGTAGTTCTTACCACTACCATTGTTGACGGAGGATTCAAATTGCTTGGCAGTTTAATGGGCAGTTCAGGAGGTACAAATGATCATGTCGATTCGGATAGAAATGGGGCGATAGGCCGTTTTAACTCCTGTGACTCATTGTTTGATAACTGCGCAAACCAATGTGATACAAAGAGTGATTCAAATAACAGATGGGGTGTTCTTGCTGTTGGAGCATCTAATCAAGTAAAATGTCGCGATCTATGCCGGAGCGAGGGTGTATCCTGCAAATCCGGGATTTACGATAACGATGTCATCAGGAGAGGTTATTGTGAAGCAATTTGTACCGGAGCATCCGAGAGTTATGAGTGCGCAAAAAAATGTAGGAATGACTATGATTTTTGGGGTTTCTGAAGTTATGCACAGTGGTGACTTTTTTCTACCAGTAGTTGCCAGGAACAAAGAGAGTGACGTAATAAGATGAATATCCTACTGAGCAAATTGGTCAACGATAAATCAGGCACTGCAACTTTACTATTAGCAGAGCGCTTAAATAATTTGACCGAGCATACTGTTATCCTCTGTGAGGATAACTTGAGCTTTGTTTTTACTGAAACGGATAACCTCAAGGATTTTCATAATGCTCGTAAAATTTCCCGAAAGTGCTTAAAGAAACATGACTGTCATGTCCTGATTTGGGGCTGTTCTGACAGCAAGAGATATCAGCTGGGATTTCACCCGAATTACTCCGTCAGTAACCAAGGGATTTATTGTCCTGCTCTAGAAGGATTTGCGATGAGGAATGAGTTCTTTTTCTCCGCCAAATTGGACGAGCTCTCTGTCCAGCTTATTGAACTTGCAGCGATATCTCATTGGCCAGCTAAAAGTATGGGTGTTCCCACCGAGATTAGGGATTATCAAGCATCATTTACCGACAGGATAGCTCCATGCCTGCTTACCCTTGCTTATCTTCCTCCGGAACAACGCTCAAGTGCCTATCTTGTTCTTTGGCTTGCCCTGGTTGTTGCTTCTCGCCATAAAAGACACGACTGCATTGATTATACTCCCCATATTATCAAAGCTAGTGAGCAGGCTCTGGATTCTATCTCTTTTGAAAGCCACCCATTGTTGTGGCGGGAGTTAACACATCACCTGGGAAATCTTTATTTTACTTTGGCACTGGATACTTATGGTGAGGATAAAGAAAAAAAAACAAAAGAATACCTCCAGAAGGCCTTGACTATCCATAAGAACGTTTTAGCAATATGCCCCATGCATAATGATTCTATTTATTTTGGTCTGAGTATGTTTGCCCTCAGCGAGATATATACCAAACAGGCTGACTGGGAACCTGGAAATAACTGGTCACTTAAAGCTATTGAAGCTTTGCGGATTTGTTTTCAGGTTTTCACTATTAAAAATGCACCCCAAATGCATGCTAATGTAGGAGTTTACCTTGGTAATGCATTATCCGAGGAGGGAGAAAAGGATTTAACTTCAAGCTATCGGCATCTCCTGGAGGCAAAATCAGTCTATGAAGATTCTCTGAATTGTCGCAAAGAAGAAGTTGGAACCAGCATAATGTCCTTTCTTCATGGTAATTATGGCGAGCTGTTGATGATTTTGGCACATCAGGAACAACGTGCAGATTATTATGACCTTGCAGCGCAACATTTCAACCTTGGTGAAAGAGGTCTGACAAGTCTGGGTGCTCATGATTGGGCATCAACGTATTTTGGACAAAAGAAAGTGGCTGAAGAAAGATCTAATCTGTTACACAGGATTGTCTTCTTAAAAACTTAATGATTTCTGGCAACAATGCCTCGATTTTGGAAGATTGCCAGCCAATAATGAATTCCCTCAAAGTGAAGAATTGCGAGCACTATGCTCATTAGCAAGGCCAAAAGTACCGGGAAACATTTTTGGATTCGTGGGTGTGTCAGTCGGTTTGGCCAAATGAAACAGCCGTAGAGACTGTAAAACGTCAATAATCAACGGGCTAAAGGCAGTTAAACCTGCCACAAAGGCCCTTTCGAGGGGCTCTCACAAAGCTACTGGCTCTACTGGTAGACATTTACTTATCCATGTAAATGTACGATATAGCACATTTTGAGCTACCCTCAGTAATTCTTAAGCCTATTGATGTATCTCTATATAGTGCTGTTAAAAGCATGGCGTATTTCCTGTCAAAACTAGGATCGGTTATTGGTATTGTCACATATTTGCTAGCTGGAGCTGTGCAATTCAAGGCACTCTCATCACCATCCGTTGCAATGTACAAATTTGCACTATCACGATAAAGGCGTCGAATTTTACCAACACAGCTACTGCTCCCGCAAGCAGCTAAGGCCGATGACTCGGCAACAACAGAAAGTCCTAGGGCAATTACTATTACAATTATTATTTGTCGAGACTTGATATGCATCATAATACTCCTAAATTTAAGGCTTAATCATCTTTACAATAATCAGTGATAAAATCCTCTATGTCATCACCGTAACCCACCAAAATGAAGCATGACGTAAGTGGTGTATTATCGTTTCGTTTTCATCTACGTTTCGCAACTTAAGACATTCCACCTCTGAGCTCAAATTATTTTACTATTACGAACGATACACCTCTTCCTCCCCAAAAAGCCACAGAGCCTCCTCCAAGGTCATTTCTTCCACCTTATCCCAATACTGTCGTTCACGAAAAACAGGGCTCCAGGGGTGTGAGGTCTCGTTGTACATTGCTAGTATATTCCTTCGGATATCTCCTTCTAAATCTGCTTCATCTGTTTTTAGTCCACAGGTAAAGACAGCTTCAGCCATGCCGTTGGCCTCACAATCCTGCAATAGTTCAGATACAGCCCACCACCTACAGACAGGACAAACATACAACCTGGTTTCAATATATGGCATAGAAGCCATTTCTTCAAATTTTGCACCTGAAGAGCTGGGGATTGTCCTGTTTACAACTGTAATAACTGAAGTACACACAGGACATCTGGTGATATGTCGGCGGATGCCAAAAGTACTGGCAACATCAAAGCATAAAATGGAAGGATTACAAGAACTCCAATAAGAATATGAGGCGACTTCTTTCGTACGATAATTGCTAAGATAATCACTAAAAAGGTCGTAATTAACATGTTTCCAGTATCCGTAACCTGCTCGCCCCCAAAAAAATACAATGGTTTCTTTTTCATCTGCCGTGATCTTTATGGGTTCTCCAAGGAGCAGTTTTTGTAAGAGGGTCGCTCCCTCTTTTTTTGAGAGTCTTCTTTCAATACCGGAATACTTTTCTACGACATAAGAAATCTCTTCATTCTCAGGCAGGAAATAATAATTCAGAAATTTTTCTACAATACTACGTTGGCTGCTCGACAAGATGTTCTGATTGAGAACAAACATATCATAGATATGTAGAGCTTGTTGATCCAAATCTGGGTAGTTTTCCGGCCCATTATTAAGAACTGGAAAAATATCCAAAATATTTTCATAAAGTTTAAAACCTTTGCGATAATGCGATTCCTCAAATCTATCTAGAGATAGTGGCTTGATGTGTTCTTCTGTCAATCCACAAATATCATTGTCAAGCCAGTGTGGAATTGAAGTTATTCTATTGTTGTTCAGTACCACTTCAGTTAATGACGTGAGCTTTTGTATGCATGGTGGAACTTCAGTGAGTTCGTTGCTAGCGAGATAGAGCTCTTTCAGTTGCTGCAAATTGCCAAATTCTTCAGGGATCACTTTCAGTTGGTTATCGGTTAACTGGATCGATTCAAGATTTGAAAGCTTTCCCATGGAGGCAGGTAGTGAAACAAGTTGGCAGCAATCAATGCTCAACTCCTTGAGATTCTGTAATTCCCCTATACTTTCAGGAATTTCTTCAAGTTGAGTGGCATAAAATGATACATGGATAAGGTTTTTCAGTTGGCCTATATTGTCAGGTAATATTCTAAGCAATGAACATGTAATCTCCATTCTTGTCAGAGCTTTTAAAGCACAAATGGATTCAGGAAGACTGTCAAATTCCCCGCCCATAACATACAGTTCCTTTAGCCTGGTGAGTTTGCCGATTTCTTTTGGCAGAGTTGCTTGAGAACCTTCGATATAAAGCTCTAAAGATTCTAGCCAGGTCAGTTCGCACAACGCCGCTGGTACAGACTCATCAGGGGCTATTTGGAGATAAAGATCTTTACTTCTCGTGTTTCTGCATTTTTCTATTTTTTCTATTATTGCCATATTAAGAAATTACAACTTCTGTTTGAGAGTAAAAGAAAGTTCGTCCTCATTTTACGATATATCCCAACCTTTGATTTTGAATATTTCTTCTCCGTCATTATTCTATAGAGTTTGTTCCTGCCTGAATATATTTCAACGCTCTCCCGGATAGATCCATCAGTTGTTTATATCTTTTTATACATGCTTATACAGCTCGTACATTCGCTCATTCCAATTCGATTACTTCTCTCTTACCTCTTCTTCACCATAAAGCCATAGAGCTTCTTTCTTAGTCATAATTGTTCCTGTATTCCAATACTGTTGTTCACGAAAAACAGGGCTCCATGGGTGCGAGGTATCGTTGTACATTTTCTGGATATTTCTGTGAATATCTTCTTCAGAATTTGCTGCATCTCTTTTTACTCCACAAGTACAGATCGCATCATACATGCCATAGACTTCAGCATCTTGATGTAGTTCAGAGACAGCCCACCATCGACACACTGGGCAAACACACAATTTGGTCTCGACATTTGCGATAGAGGCATCTTTTTGAAATTCTTCGCCCGCAGCAGTGGAAAATTTCCTTTCTACAACTGCAATATCAGAAGTACAGACAGGACACCGGGTAATATGTGGACGGGTACTGAAGCTACGGCTAACATCGAAACATACAATTGAGTGATTAAAGGAAGTTTGATAGGTAAATCGAGTTACCTCTTCTGCACGATAACGGCGGATAAAATCCTCAAGACTTCGAGCGAGAGAATTCCAGTACCCGCCCCTGGACTCAAAAAAAGAAACAATGGTTTCTTTTTCATCTGCTGTTATCTTTCCTGGCTCCTCAAAGAGCAGGTTTTGTAAGAAAGCAGCTCCTTCATCGATTGAGAACCTTCTTTCAGTACCGAAGTACTTTTCCATGACATGGGAAATCTCTTCATTTTCCGGCATGAGGTGATCATTTAAAAATTCGTTTAATACCTTACGTTGTTTGTACGACAACATACCTTGCTTAAAAATAGCCATGTCGTAAATCTGTAGAGCTTTCTGATCTAAATTTAGTTTTTCTTCATTCTTTTCATTAAGAACCGGGAAGGTCTTCAAAAGCGTTTCATAGTTTTCAAGATCCCAGAGCGTATGTCTCTCCATGGAATCAGGTAGGGTTTTTATACATTCTGGAACTTCATCCAGTTCATTGCCGCCAAGATAGAGTTTTTTCAGTTGCTGCAAATTGCAAAATTCTTCAGGGATCGCAGTCAGCTGGTTATTGCTTAACTTGATCGATACAAGGTTGGATAGCTTTCCCATGGAGGCAGGTAGTGAAATAAGTCGGCAGCAATTAAGTTCCAACTCCTTGAGATTCTGTAATTCCCCTATACTTTTAGGAATTTCTTTAAGTAGAGTGTTACGAAATGATACATGGGTAAGGTTTTTCAACCGGCCGATGTTTTCAGGTAATCTTTTGAGAAATGAATTTGTGACCTTTATTCTCGTCAGTGATTTCAAATCACAAATGGATTCAGGGAGAGTGTCAAATGTCCCGCCAATAACGTACAGTTCCTTTAGCCTGGTGAGTTTTCCGATTTCTTTTGGCAGAGTTGCCTGAGAACCAAATATATTGTAAATCTCTAAAAATTCGAGCCAGGTCAGTTCGCCCAACGCCGCTGGTATGGATTCACGAGTAGGTATTGTGAGATAAAGATCTTTACTTCTTGTCTCTCTGCATTTTTCTATTTTGGCTATTACGTCCATATTAAAAAGTTGTAACCTTTATTTCAGAGTAAAAGACTGATAAGCCGTTTCTTTTCTGCCTTGTTTAATTGTTTTCTGATACTGCAACCATTCGGATTGTTGATTCTTCTGTAGATTGGATTTATTTTTTCACCAAAATAAATCAGGAAATCGTAATTATCTTCGATAAACTCAATGATATTTTCAATCTCTTCATCTTCTTCGCTAAAATTGGAATTTAGATATGCGGTATATAAATTAAGAATCTTATTTATGTAGCGAAGGAAATCCTCTTTCTTTTTATAGACACTCTGTTTCGAAAAATAATAATCAATGGGGGCTGACGCATCCCTACTGAACTTTTCAAAGTCGCTGAATTTATCTATGGTTTTCTGAAAGCTTTGCTGCATTTTATCATTCATTGCGTTCAAGCTTTCAAAGCTTTCTTTTAACTCGGTATCAATATCCTGCATTGTGGGTTTTGTGTTTTTCCGGTTTATCATTTTTACAAACTCTACAAGAATCCTACTTTGCTTTTCTTTCTTGTTTTCTTCGTTTTTTTGAGAAGTTCTTTTATATCATCATACTGGCCTGCGGAATTTGCATACTCGGTATAATTTTCAGCAGTTTCCAGCCATGGCTTGACTGATGATTTCGTATTTTCAAGAGCCAGCAATACATCTTCCATCTCGATATTCCTTTCTTCCCCGGTACGCAGAGCCTCCTCAAGTACAATATCTGTAGCCTTTTCAACAAGCCCCGCAAGATCGGCACCGGAAAAAAGATCCGTCTTTTTGGCAAGTAACCGGTAGTCTAAGTTGCCTGTTGGACGATCTGCAAGCTGAGCCTGTAAAATTTCCTCCCGTCCCTCCTGGTCTGAAGGGGGCACCAGAAACATGGTATCAAAACGTCCGGGTCGTTTAAATGCACCGTCAATGTCCCAGGGAACATTGGTGGCACCAATGACCAGAAGATTCTCGTTATTCCCGCCAATGCCATCCATTTCACTGAGGAAACTGTTTATAGTTGACGTTAGAGCCGAATGCCTCATAAGTTCACGTTTCCTGCCAAGGGCATCCATCTCATCAATAAAGAGTACAGTTGGTGCAGCTTCTCGTGCATCTTCAAAAAGCTGGTGTACTTTCTTTTCACTTTCGCCCATATACATATCCAGAATATCGTGAATCCCTACATTAAAAAAAGTGGCTTCACATTCTCCGGCAATGGCTCTGGCAAAGTAGGTTTTGCCGCATCCGGGAGGTCCATAGAGAAGAATCCCGCCTCCAGCTTTTTTGCCGTATTTCTTAAACAATTCAGGTTTTTTAAATGGAGTGATAATCTTCATACGGGCAATTTCTTTCAATTCCCGCATTCCACCGACCTGTTTGAAAGAAATGCCTTCTCTCTTGTCTATAAATGAGTATGGGGCAACAGTGTCCCGTTCTTGCCTGTTGGTTGAATGGTTCACCATTGAATGGTTGCTCTCGGGCATAGTGTCTCCGTTATTGCCTCAAAAGGCTTTCTTTTTTAGCAGGATAGATTCTCTCTGCGTGGTTGCGTAGCTTAAGGTAATCAATGTTCCGGCAAGGGTCGCCAGAAAAACAACAGGGATGGTGAGGATAGGTAAACCATCCATGACTGCACTACAAAAAATTGTGAGAATAACTGAACAGAAACCATAGAAAAGGCTTGATTTCATAACTATGAAGATATTTTTTATTCCAGCCAGAAAAAATAGGGCAATTGCAATGACTAAAAGTGAAGCCGTAAGTATAGCCCAGAAAGCTTTAGGCGCCATATAGTAGCCAATACAGTTGGCAAGGGGGATGAAAAAGGCTCCGGTGACAAAATACCAGGAAAGAGGCCTAGTCATTATCGTGGCAAGGGAATCTTGGCCTTGTCCTGCTTGGTTTTGCTTTCGGTACTGTTTCCACTTTTCTTGCATCCAGAGCAATGGCAAAGCGAGTATTTCTCTTAGAAACCGGGCAATGAATACAGCCAGTAATGCCACAATGACAATACCTGCTACCATGCATAAATTCTCTACAATTGTCTCTACTCCCCATCCACCCTGAAAAACATCACCATCCAGATAAGAAACTGGTATTACGACAAGAAGACAAAGTGACACAGTCAGGAGAAAGTATCGCGAATAATAGACAAAGATCGATATAATAAAGAAACGGGAAACTGGAAGCCATGCCTCCTGAAATGAAGAAGGGAGAAAGTAGCTGTATGCAACAAGCCCGATGGAAAACAACAGACCAAAGATAATGGCCCGCCGTCTATCAATGGTCTCTGCTTTGTAACGCTTCTGATAACTTTTTTCTGTTGGTGCACCAAGAAGTGCTTTTTTTAATAAAAAGGTTTTGGAAACTCGCTCTTGGGTTAAATCCGCTAGCAAGGAAAGAGCTTCGGGATTATTCGGCGCAGACTCCAATACTTTTTGTACAGTGAAGCGAGCCTGTTTTTCCTTGTCTATAAAAAAATATATCCGGGCAAGAAGCAGGAGCGCATCCAGATTACCTGGTTGCAGTTCCAGAACTTTTTGCAAATGATCGTTGGCCTCGGTATAACGATCCTGCCATGTATATACATAGGCAATCATCTGGTGACACCGATAATCATCAGGCTCACAAGTCAAAGCTTTTAAACAGTATTGCTCTGCATCCTGATAAAGATCCAGGTTATAATATGCCGTAGCCAGCAGTAGATAAAAGTCGCATATCTCCGGAGCGAGAGATATCCCCCGCTTTGCCTCTTTAATGGCCTCTTCGTACTGTTTTTGTTCCAGCAACGAAGCCGTATAGTACCAGATTGCTACCGGATCGTCACCGGAAGAGGCAGTCTCACGATATAAGTTGATGAGCTCGTCATAACGCTCCAGTTCAAAGAGTATTTTAAGTTTATTTGTCAACATCGGGAATCTTTAGCCAGTTGGGCTTCTATGGCTTCGTATTGTTCGACCATTTCGAGCAATGCTTTAGTGTTTTTGCTTACTGTTGAGCCTACATAGACTCCCAATAACAATAAAATCAGGAGCAGCACATTATTGCCAAGAAGGACGTGTACAAAAAATGAGATGGCAAGGGTTGCTAAAGCATATGCACCTACAGCGATAACAATGAGATTGATATCGTCAAATTGTAACAGGGAAGAAAAAGTCCAACCCAGCAGGAGGTGTGAAGCAAGCAGGCAGGGAACAAGAAATATCGGATAATGGAAATATGCAAGTAGATTGCATCCTGGCACAACGACAAAAGACAACAGATAGAAAAATCTGCTTTGGTCATCCAAATCCTGAAGTATTTTTTTGATGGTACCAGCCACAGCCTTTGGAAGGTTCTTAGCATTAGTGAAAACTTCCCAGTCAATTCCATCGATATCATTTCGAAGAAATTCAAACATTTTGATGAGAAGATAAGTAAATATTGCAGCTCCCAGAAGGTGGCCACTTATCTGTAGGAATGATAAACCTTCAGGTACCGGGGGGAACAACTTTTTGTCTGCAATATCAAAAAAAACTATCCAGGAGAAAGTAAGACAAAAAGCTAATTCGGTGTGTTCAATATAGTATAAAAGCAGTAGTGGCCCTAGCAACGAAACCAGAACACCGGCTGACTGTCGCCAATCAGGGGGGATAACGATGGCGCTGACCATCACACAGATAGAAATAATAATGCTGTACAGGATGGTTAGGTTGTAGCCTGTTGTAAGCTGTTCGAGTCTTTTCTGGGAGGCTTTATCCTCCGGGTGTGCCGCCAGGTTTTTTTTCAGGTATTTGAGTTTGTCTTTCCTGTCCATGGAAAGTTTTTCTTTGATTCTCAGCGCCTCTCTGTTGCCGGGATCAGTTGCCAATGTTTCGTTGATGAGTTTGTGACTGGTAACATTATTTCCTTCGGCCGAAAACAGAGTCACCGCATGGAGTAGCTTGTTTTCCACATCATCCGGGGCCTGTTCCACTGCTTTTTGGCTGAATTGCGCAGCCTCAGCATCCTGACCTTGTTCAATAAGCAGAGATGCCATAGCAGCCAATGAGCTGGAGTCCTCGGGGGCTATCTGCAGGGCTTTTTCTGCGCACTTTGCTGCTTTGTCAGAAAACCCTATGGAATCAAAAAAAATAGTACCAAGTTGTTGAAGAAATACTGAATTTGGGTTCTTTGCAATCCCCCGATCAAGAATCAAAGCCGCCTCATCTTTTTCCCCTGTATACAAGAGAGAAACACATTGGAGGTAGACTCCTGCCACATCATCTGAAAAGCTATGCTGTTGCGCAAGGAGTTGAAATGCCAGATCGTATTGACCCAGTTGCAAAGCGACTAAAATTTTTTCCATGTCCATAGAGTATGCCAAATATAGTCAAGTCCCAATAGATGTGTTCTGATTGATTTGTACTGCAACCAGCGGTCACAGATTCGTTATTAGCTTAGAAAAAGTATTTCATGGAAATGGTAGAAGGTCAATGGCAGAAAAACACCCAGACAATACCTGTCAAAAACAGGTAATTGATCCTGCGGTTTATTTGTGGAATGTGGAAATTCTCAAAATAGCTCCGGGAGGAGCGATTACATAAACTGAGATAAAAAAAATCGGTCATCCGGTCAATGAGCATTTGAGGTTACAACATAATTCAAGACACAGAGGCCAGATCGCTATTTTTGCTTTAAAGAACCAGTAGAGCCATCGCTTTCTATCTTTTGCGAATTTTAGCAAAAACTCTCGCTTATGTATGCTACCGATGTGTGATGTGCCAGATACAACTCGGTTGTGTATATGGTATCTATTTGTCCGTGGCATATCTTTTTAACCTTTTTTTCTTTTTCTTAAAAGGATGCTCCTGGCTACCCAAACGACACTTTAAGCTTTGGAATCAGTCGTTTTTTTTAGAACTATTAAAAGCTATTCATGGTGGTTAGCTTGGTCCGGGGCCGCCCCTTTTTCCTCTCTTCTTTTCTGCCCTATGTTTTTCTATTCGGTTGACTCCTGCCGGTGTATAAACCAACTTTATAACGGTCAATTGTAAGCATCTGGGAATAACTGAGTGAGAGGTTACTGAACCCTATTAGTTTAATATAGTGATAAGATGTTAAACCTTTGACAGTTCGATATTTTGTTTTTTCGTGGATTATGCCCCTTCTGATTCAAGTTCTACAATGATCCTCTTTGTATCTCCTTCAGCAAGGTGCAGTTGCTCAACGTATTCAAGGGGCGGAAAATTTTCTTTTGTGCTTCTCACCGATATTGTATAGTCACCTCCCTTTAAAAAAATGTCTCTTGGGCAACTCCCTTTCTGTTTGCCATTCACGTAAATAATAGCATCATCAATATCACATTTCACCCGTACAACGGCTTCAGCAGCATAGACAATACAATCGTTGAAAATCACATTTGCTAGTAACGTTATCACACATACCAATCTCAGTAACATGTTCAAACTCCATAAAAATGATATCACTGCATTGTATCAGTGTATTTTACAAAATATTAGTTCATCATGGTCTATTCTAGGCCCCTTAATTCGTGGGGAGTACTAGGCGAAAACCAAAAACAGAATTATCTTGTCCTGGTGGTAGGCCAACACGATTTGCAGCTCGTAGGAGGAATGGTTCATTGGGCCATGCTCCACCACGTGTCACCATTTTCCCGCCACTCAATGGCCCCGTCGGGTTATTCTTAGGACTTTTTGAATAGTATCCTGAGGCATACCTATCATTACACCACTCCCATACATTTCCGATCATGTCATATAGACCAAAATTATTTGGCGGATAAATCCCAACTTCCGTGGTTTTGTGAATATATTTCCCTTTGATACCATTGCCATAAGTCTTGGTGGCATCATAATTTGCCTGGTGACTGCCGATGGTACTCCCTGTGTGAAAAGGTGTTGTGGTATTTGCCCTTGCTGCATACTCCCACTCGGCCTCGGTGGGTAGTCTATACTTTCTATTTGAGCTGGAGTTTATAAGACGAATGAATGTTTGTGCATCAGTCCATGATGTTGACTCTACCGGGTATCTGGGGCTACCCTGGAATTCAGATGGATTTGAATTCATAATTTGTTTGTATTCTCTCTGGGTAACTTCATATTTGCCCATGAAGAAACTATCTACACATACTTCATGAAGAGGCCCCTCGTCACTGCCTCTTGAAAGCTCTGAATCAGGGCTACCCATTTGAAAACACCCAGCAGGTATCAGTACAAATTCCATTCCTGTGATGAGGTCAGTCCAGGCAGTTTGTATTTGGTTGCTGCCAGACATTAACCTTTTACTTTCTGGGAGAAATTTTCCCGAAGGAAATTTCTTGGCATATTCCATACAATACAATTTTTCGCCAGCCCTGCATTTTGCAATATAAACGTCCTCGTAAATATGTAGTTGTGTAAGATCCACAATAACCTTGACAACATCATCACCCGACAAGTGGAGATCTTTTTCGAATAGATAATACCCTTCATCCGGTATATCTAATCGAACCCTCAATGTATATTTACCAGGATCTAAAAACAGATCCATTGGACATATTCCTTCCCATTTTGCATTAATATAAACCTTTGCCCCCTTACGTTCACAACTTACTCTAACCATACTTTCTTCTGCATAGCTTGTAACATGGAGTATTAGTGAACTTAATAAAAGAATGGTCATTGCAATTGTTTTTTTTATCATTTGTTTCCCTTTCTTTGGTGTATTTTTCTTAAGCAATTAGTTACAATGATAATTCCCTGTTTCCACAACGAAATCCAACAGTTCTTTCAGGCTTTCCTTACAGGACCAGCCTAGGCCTACTGTGCCACAATATTCGTTACTATTATAAACATTAATGGTGTAACTGGCGTATGGTGACTTTTTGCACTCTACCCTACACTCGTGTTTTGATGCATTCATCGGGCCCGTTTCTTTGCATTTGACTTCTACCAATGAAAGATCAATTTTTGTACCTGAAGGAACGTTATCACTACTCAGTTTCATCGTACCTTGCACGAACAATGTTGACAGTGCTACTCCTCCCAATATTGTTCCAGCAATAAGTATTTCATGTACTTTTTTCCTCTTTAGTTCTTCACGTTTTTTTGCTTCACGCAGTTTGTTTTCAACTAATGTCACGTAGATATTGTCGTGATATTTATCCTCCATGTCTTGATACATTTGTGAATAGGTCGAGTTACCAATAAATGTTCTCGCCTTATCAAGATGGTCTCGAACACAAAGAAAATCTTTTTTGGTAATACAAGCATCAGCTTGAGCCAAAACCAATGCTCCTGCTATTGATGCCTCAGTTTTATCTAAGGCTTCATAGTCACTTTTATCAACCACAAAATAACGTGCCTTTTTTAGGTTTTGTTGTACGCAGGCGGTATCATTTTCCTGTAAACAGCCATCTGCTAAAGTCATATATTTTTTAAAATCTGATCTATCCAACATATCAAGCGTATCAAGCATTGCAGTTCGTATCTTTCGTTTAGAGGCAGCAGATACAGGTTGAGATGCCAGGAAAAAAAATAGGACAATAAGGGTGAAATTTTTTTTCAATTGTATCCTCCATTTCGGACTCTGCAAAATCTGAACAAAACTACCCCGCCTCAAAGCAACTAAAAAAAATCCTGATTACCACCCAAACTCAGGCAAATCCATAGATAAAATGGTAACTGCCTGATTATACTGAAGTAGATGCCCGTTTAAAACATGCGGATTTTGCTTGCTCAATAATCGTGAGATTGGCTGACAGTAAGAATTTCGCAATTAGTAACGTTTTAAATAAGCAGCTTGCTGAGTTTGAGTGGTAATCAGGAAAAAAATTCACAACTATAAATGTATTAGCAAGTGCAGATACATTTAAATAGGAGCTGATGATTAACTGATACTGTGACTGATAGTCGCAACTCTGTTACAGTCTTAAAAAAGTATTTCACGAAAACGAACGAATATCAATGACAAAAATTACCTGCTTATTACCCGTATAAAACAGGTATCTAAGGCTAATTGGCTGGTAGACCTCAAAATGTGTCTTCACCTTTGACTCCAATGTTCCTTTCGCAAAGAAGAGCAGAGTATGGTCTTCATGAAATTCTATATGTTCTTGTCAGAATGAGGATGGAAGCAAAACGGTGACTCGAAAATAGGCTGAAAAAGCGAAAAGTTATGTTATAGTAACAAATTTTTGAACTTTTCATGTTCACGATCGACTATTTGATTGCCTTGCGATGTAATACACTCGTATGGTCTCCAACAAATCAAAACAAACCATTTAGAAAATGTTAAACAATCTATCAAAACTGACGTCGTCTGAAAAAAGAAAAAACCACAAACTTCGCGATTACATCAAGGGACTAGAGTTTAATAATCATATACTCCAAACCCAACAGGAATTATCCCTGGATGGTATCCTTGTAGTCGATGACAATTGGAAAATGGTCTCATTTAACCAGCGTTTTATAGATATGTGGCAGATTCCAAATCATATTATCAAATCCCGTGATGATAAGGAAAGCATACAGACTGTTTTGAACCAGCTTAAACACCCGGAAAAATTTTTATCCCGGGTTAAAGAACTTATGGATAGCCCTTCTGATACAAGCCGGGATAAACTTGAACTCAAGGATGGAAGATATTTTGACCGATACTCCGCGCCCATATTTGATAAAAAGAATAAGTTGCGGGGAAGAGTCTGGTTTTTTCGGGATGTGAGCGATATCAAAAATGCACAGGAACGATTGCGGCAACAAAATAAAAAGTTGGAAGGGTTGGTGCAAGAACGCACTGCAGAACTTGAGAAAAGTAATGCAGACTTAATAGCCAGGGAAGAAGAACTGAAAGCGCATAATATCAGCCTGAGAACACTGCTTCGTGCCGTTGACAATGAAAAGCAACATCTTGAAGAAAAAGTTGCTGCAAATTTTACTAATTGTGTTTCGCCACTGCTATCCGAACTACAGGAGAGTCTAACGACGGAAAAGCAAATCCATTTGGTGGATATTATAAAAGAGACGATTCAAGATGTCTCCTCCCAGATGAATTTAGAACTCTTTAAAAACCAGCTTCAATTTACTCCCGGTGAATTAAAGGTTGCAAATCTTGTGAAATTTGGCAAGACAACGAAAGAGATATCCCTCGCATTGGCTTGTTCTACACGTACAGTTGATGGCCATAGAGCGAATATACGATGTAAATTGAAGCTAAAACGCGACCAGAATTTACAGACGGTTCTTCTTTCTCTTAACGATTTAAATAGATAAATTGTTTGTCTTCCTGGTTTGTGAATCTTCCATAAAAGTAAGCCCTTACTTCTAGTTTTATTCTATTACACAACAAAGTCCACTTCGCGAAGTACCTGTTTTTTACGGGTATTTTGCCCGTAATTTTCTGTTATTGATCTTTTTGATTTTTTCTGAAAAAATCAATCATAATCTCTTACACAGGGAAATATATTACCGAGCATCTGTATGATTTTTTATGATGATGCCATCCTTGAATTAATGTGGAAACTGCTTGCAGGTCATGAAAATGTTTGGGCTTTAAAACACCCACTCAACTGTTTTTGTGGCAATAATCCAAAACTTACACTTACAACTTGAATCTATTTTGATAAGAGAGAGTGGAACCAACCTTAAAGGATTTTAAATGTCCAATAAAAGAAAATTGATAGCTATTGTTCTATGCTTATGTGCTATGCCGGGTAGTGTATTTTTTAGCAGCATTCCAGCATCCTCAAAGGGTATTGATTACATTGAGACTGCTGATAAATGTAAAGTACCTAGATTCGATCTTAAAGGAACTACTTTATTAACTGCCAATTGGAGTGGTGATTGCCAGAATAATTATGCAAATGGTTTTGGTGTTCTCACAAGAACCTACCGTAACGGAACAACGATAACTGATACAGGTGTGGTATGCGATGAGGAGGTGTGCGATGGTCACTTGACTAGGCAATTCTCAAGGAACAATAAAGTAGATTTCCAATATGACTATTTTACTAACAATGGAATTACAAAAGTAAATTGTAAAAACAATTTTCGTACTCAGCAAAACAAATGTACTTTTACTGACGAACAAAATATGAATGGTTTTATCTTAGGTGAATTAAGAAATCTTGGAAAAAAGGAAATAGTAGGCTTTCTGTGCGAGGAAAGGAGGTGTAATCAAGCAGAAAGCGTACTTGATTATTCAAATGCCAAACTGTTAATAGATATTTTTGATCGACATAAATATACATGGGCTCCAAGTGAAAAAGTTATATCGGACAACAATGAATTGTATTCTCAAATCAGCAATTCCTCAACTCAGCAAGAACAAAACTCTCTTGCCTCTGCTTCAATAAAATTGTTCAAATCTTACTTCGATAAAGAAGACCTTATTGTGTACGAAGTGATCGATAATTCAATTGGCACCCAAAAGTCTATTTCAAAGTTTGTGAAAAATAATAATGCCATTGAACTATTGAGAGTTTCTAAAGAATCAGAAATCCCTGTTAAAATAAAGATGAGAATTTCCCTTGCAACAAAGAGATTTAAGCCAATTGCCGATGAATATAGTTTTAATTTTTTTGTTATATTGTTCGGAAAATATACGGTTAATTCGGGGTTTTCCTCAAAGAAGGAATATGCTTCCTTGAATGATCTTCAACGTGTCACCTTGAAGAAAGAAGATAACTATACAGCGATAGTTGAATTTGATTTGGGTGATTTGTTCCTGTCATGGTCATCGCATATAGCTACTATCCATACATCAGATGCTACATTGGACACATATGATGTTTATTCTTTTATTTTCTAACGTTGCCTGAGGACAAGCTCATGTGTAAACTTCTTATAATTATTCCTGTAACATGCTGTTTTCTGGCATGCACCATAGTAACAAATTCTTTTGCTGGTAAGTTAGCCATTGCTAACAAATCAGTTTTGTCACGAGCTAGTGCTGAGAATGTTGCTGAGGCAAAATCTGAAGAGCCACTGATTCGTGATACAGTCATTGGTACAGTCGAGAAAATTGTTACTCCTATGCTTGTGCAAGTGGAGTCATCTGGCGTAAATAATTCTGTTGGTAGTGGAAATATCATGGGGAAAGTTGAGGTTAGTTGCGTGAAAACATCCGCATTTAGTGCAGGAGATAAAGACTGTAAAGTGAAGTGTAAAAAACACCCTTATGGCCTGTATGAAGTTACTATTTATGGAGATGTGTACACAGGTTCTATGGGGGTTGGATGGGCTAATCGTGATAGCATGAAAGAATTACTTGAATACGCTGTAGAAACAGGGAATTTTGATTGTAGATAATTGTGGCTTTTTTGTTTGTCGCTTGCAAAGAAATCATATTCGATCAAGCTCATTTCTCAACCAGTGAGAAATGGCATAAACAAAAAAGAGGAATCAATGGGAATTACTCATTGTAGATTAATGAAACCATATCGACAATGACGAAAAAATCTCTGAAAAATTATTTAATTAAACCCATATTGACTCCTTAAAATTGAGTTTTTTTACATGAACAAATTCTACAACACACTTACAATTCACATTGTTCTTATCATACTGCTATTGCTTATATCCAGCTGTGCCCCAACCCATTATGGTGTAGCGGAAAAAGAATGGCAAAAACTGAGTGAAGCAGAAAGAGTCACAGTAATAAAGGGCTACAATGAACGTCAACGGCTTAGACAACAGCAAAGATTTGAAGAGGAAAAACGTAAACGTGTCGAAGCTGAACAACGTGCCAGTGAACGTAAAAAACATGTTGACTCAATTTACAACGGCTCTGCTGGGCAGTTTGGGGATTTATTACGGGTGAGTATGGAGAATGGGCGAATTAAAATTTCTGGTAAACGTAGATCTTTTCGCCCGGTTTCATTTAAAATTGCGGATCAGGAATGTAAGGCTGTGTCATTGATTCATGAAAAGAAACATTACTCCTATTCCGGAAAAATAGTGGTCTGCTACAGGGATGGTTCCCTGCTGCTTGATGCCGGAAGAAGCAATAATCACGGCATTGCTGCCATTACCTATGATCCTGCCTGGGTGAAAGGGAAAATATATTCCAATATAAACAGTAATGGTCCAGGGAAGCTTGATGGGGTGAGTGTTCTTATCCAGGCTGTTGCCAGTCGTGGGAGAGTTATTGAACATGTCGTCTGGTAACGATTGTGGGGATACAATGAAGATTTGGGATCAGGAGCTATATCTAAAAGCGTGGAATTATGCCTCAACTATTCATAGTGGGCAATGTATTCCAGGGGGTAAAATCCCGTATATCAACCACCTGGGTCTTGTTACTATGGAGGCAACAGCTGCCATTCTCGGTAGCAAAATTGTTAATGATCCCAATTTGCTGGTTTTGTGTGCATTACTGCATGATTCCATCGAGGATACAAGCGCTACATACACTGACATCAAAAATGAATTTGGTGAAAATTTAGCCAATGGAGTTTTAGCGCTGACCAAAGATAGTAATTTACCATCAAAAACAGAACAAATGCAGGACAGTATTTGCAGAATTAAGCAACAGCCAAGAGAAGTGTGGATGGTTAAACTCTGTGATCGGATAACAAACCTGCAACCACCTCCCAAACACTGGGATAACCCAAAAATTTCTAAATACAAAAAGGAAGCCTGCTTTATTTGGGAACAGTTGGGAGAGTCGAACCAGTTTCTTGCAGAAAGATTAAAGACAAAAATTAAAGGATACAGTCAATATCTACAATCAGGAGCCGCATGAAAAATAAATCCACAAAGACAAAGACAATATCATTTATATTCACCATGGCCAGTATAATGGTGCTCTTTACAACCTGTTTTACAGAAGGAGTATCTGCCCAAACTGAGACCAGTGAAATGATAGAAGTTTATATGCCTCCAAATATGGTTGTTGAATGTACAACCGGTCTTGAATCTAGATTACTGGATGATTCTTTGTTCGCTGGTATCAAGAACCTTGACGAGCTCAGAAAAGAGTATCTCCAGAATAGTGATTACTCCCAACACCCTCCACGCAGTAGATTTTATGAAATGATATTAGATGAAATAGGAAGCACCCTTGGCAAAGAAGATTACCCGCGCGCCACTATCCACCAGGCACTGCTGGACACTTTAGGACCCGATGTTATGCCAATCGTTAGTCGTTGTGTCCTGTTTATGGATTTGTATAATGTGATGACTCCCCAAAACTCCGGTGAGCACTTATTCCGCCATAGCAACAACAGTACAAAACTCTATCCTTTGAAAAAAGATATATTTGATGTCCTTGATTTCTTACAAATTCCTCTTACACAATCAGTTGAAGGTATAACGGAATTCTCACTGGAATATTCGCCGATTGATACAACTGAAAAAAAAGATATTCGCTTTATTGGCATTAAAAATGGTAAGAAAGTCTCAATTGCCAGAGTCAGCAGGCAACAAATACTGGATGATTGGGCAAAGATTCATAATGCACTCTATACCCTTTGCCAACAACCTGCAAAAATTTTAAATCGTCCATTAGACAAAATTCCGGGAACAAAGAGGGTGAAATAACAAGATAACGCGAGCTGGGGAGTTTGTTATTTTACCACAACCTGTAATCCCGCTCTGTGCTACAATCCTGGTTCAATGTCAATCATCGTTTTGGCTGATTTTATCCAGAAGAATCTGACAAATTTCGGTTAGTGTTTCAATTGTTTCCAGGTTACGCTTGGTATGAACTCTATGGTAATTTGTTTCGGCAATCCTTAACGATTTCCGGGCATTTTGTAATGCTTTCTTTACATTTTGTGTACTCATATCCAGTGAAAGAAAAAAATTCACATATTCGGTATTTGCCTCGATAGTAGCTTTATCCAACAGTGTGTTTCCACGGCTGTCCTCACTGTTAATATTGAGACCGCTCTTTTTTAATAGCAACAAGAAAGCTTTCTGTCCCAGCCAATTGTATCGATTAACGGCCACATGCAGATAATTTTGACCTTCAAAGGTTTTGCTCAGGTCGTAGTCATAGTTGTTGAGAAGATATAGCAGAAAATCATCATGCGGGATGGCATAGGTCAAAGCATCGTAGTTATAATCGTACGAACCGATATTTGATTCGTACGGGTCAGAACCAAACTGAATCAGGAGCTTGAAATGTTCAAGTTTTCCCCCGTCAGCGGCTTTCATAAGTGAGGTTCTTGGTTTTATGGCTTTGAAGGTATCTTTGATACCCATGCGAAGATATTTTTCCAACAACTTCGTTTGGTCACTACCACTTAAATGCCAGATAAGCTCAGGTAATCGATCCGTCTGTTTTGTTTGAATAAGATGGGTAACAAGGACATCCAGTACCTGATATTGTCTCTTTTCCAAAGCCTGTTCAAAAGCACTGGTATGTGAGTTTGGTGGTTGATATAAAGGATCAAAACCGTATGAAAGCAACAATGAAACTGTAGCAGGATGTCCTTCTCTTGCTGCCCACATCAGAGCATCATTATCCTGGAAATCTTGTAAGTAAACAGCATCTTCATCCTGTTCTTTTATGGTTTTGATGATTGCATCCTGCCCGCTTACGGCTGCCAGTATGATGAGTGGAAAAGCATGTAAATTAATGTCACCTACATAGTGGGTTGTAACACTGGGTGTAACAATTTTCCTTATGCTGGTTTCGCTTTGATATTCACGTAAGTCGACTCCTTTTTTTATCAGGTTCACTGCCTGCGCAGTATCACGTTTAATGATCAACCTGCCGAGCATAGAAATACCCTGTTCAGGCTTTACATTGGTTGTTGAAATCTCACTTTCCAGTGATGATGATGCGTTTGTTTGAAAAGGGAGCAACAGGCACAATAGGGATAGACAAATAACAATTTTCATACATGATGTAATAATAAATTTTGGATGGTAGTTTTTGGGGGCATTCGTCGATGAGTACATTTTAAGTAGGTGCTCAGTAGTTGAGTTTGCCAGTTTAATTTCACATAGGAATGCAAGGTGAGCGTAATTGTATTCTCGAGAGAGCATTTACAAAATGACTATGGAAAATTATAATTGTTGTAAGTGAAGTTGATCGTAAAAATATTGTATCATTTCTTTAAACAAGTGGCGTGGATTTATGAATAACAGCACCCGGCTCTCTATCACAAGGCAGAACATTGGGCTAAAGAATTTTCTCATCTGTAACGTGTTTGGGCTGATGTTATTTTTGGCAGCACTGGTCATGCTTTGGGCGCCATTCGCTTCTTTGCAGAGTAACAGCATTATGGACAGTAGGCCATTACCATTCCTTGTTCATCCCAAAACGCTCTCCGGAGGACACTGGCTTTGTATCTTTGGAGGCCTTTTTTTACTGCCCTTTGCTCTCTATTGTGAATCCGTCTGGCTGACTGTCCTCAAAGGCCCGGCAATCATTACACTGGAGAAAGATACCGGAAAAGAGACTATTCGGATACGGGAAAACAGAAAGACTCTTGCCACATTGCCTCTACAGTTGATTTCAGATGTTTATATCGAACGGCTATCGCACTGTGGCGTTAGTTATTATCTTAACGTAAAGGATCCTGAGGGTAACGCCTTGCTTTCCCTTGAATTGACCCCGATTACCGGCAGTAATATTTCAAAGACTGATACAACCAGGATGATACATTTTTTGAACGACCTTGATGCCTGGAAATAAACTTCAAGGAGTCAATCTTATTTCTTCGTTTTTTGCACAGTAAACACAAAGGATACCCAGAAAGTTTCTGGATGCTTCCGAAATTTGAATGCCTTCCTCAAGTACGATTTTTACGGATTCTTATTTGAAATCCTTCGTGAACTTTCTTCTTTTTCTTTTCATTAAAATACCTCCTCAAAGATTGAGTATTTCAATATTAAGAAATTGTCCACTTTTTCTATATCACGTCTCAAGGCCCCCTTAAGCGAACGTATTAAAATAACGTACCGTAGGCAATGTGTCCTAAATCTCCTTTTGAGAATTTACCCACCTTTGTATACTCACCTGCTTCATTCTCATTGTATTGGAGGTCAAGGGTTGAAATTGTATGATTGTTTTGCAGCCAGGAAGGAATTGATGTCAGCCTATTCTGGGAGAGCCCCAGCAGTCGCATGTTGGGCAGATGTCTCAAGCAGTCGGGAACCTCCGTCAGGTGATTCTCACCAAGGTAAAGTTCTTTTAACTGTTTGAGCCTGCTCATGCTCTCCGGCAGTGACGTGAGCCAGTTATCACGGAGATCCAGCAAGGTAAGTGCGTTACAATCGCCAAGAGAATCAGGAACCCATGACAGCTTATTGCAGTATATTCTGAAGTAGGATAAACAGGGGATACGGGATATACTTTCCGGAATGCTGTCTATCTTATTCCCGCTCACATCAAGTTTTTCCAGGCTGGTTAATTCCCCCATATTCTCAGGTAAGGCTTCAAGGGCAGTTCGATTTATTTCCAGCGTGGTCAGGGATCTCAGGTTACAAAAACTATCAGGGAGTTTTTTAAATTTTGCGCCATGAATAGAAAGTTTACGAAGTTTCTTCAGATCCCCCATGGAATCCGGCAGGGCTGCGAGGGGGTTACTATCACAGCTAACCAATACTTCCAGATTTGTCAGCTGACCCAGCTTTTCAGAAATATTGACAAGCCCGCAACCAGACAACCGCAATACTTTGAGAGCAGCTAATTTTCCTATGGTGTCTCCCAGGGTTTCGATCGTATTTTTTGAAAGATCCAGAGATTCAAGGCTGGTCAGCTCACCAAGTACTTCGGGGATCTCAGTAAAACCCGGACGTATGACCAACGTTTTAAGGGAAGACAAACCGGCGAATCCAGCGGGTAATTTTTTCAAAGGTTCTTTGGTGGATATACTGAGATGTTTGAGTTTTTTCAGTCTTCCAATCAAATCCAGCCGTGAATACCGGTCATCATTCAAAAATAAAGACAGAGACTCCAGATGCGTTAAGTCAAAGAGTCTTACAGGAATCTCCTCGTCTTCCCATACACTGAGCTCAAGTTGCAGACTGCGGGATTCTTCACAGGATTTGATGTCCTCAATTGCGCCCAAAATCCCCTCCTATTTGTTCACTCTCTTTGCCTCCGGCATCCGATCGTTGTTTGCATAACGTAAAAAATGCATCATGAATCTTTGCCCAGTCATCAAGAACCTGCTGTCTGCTGATTTTGGCAAGGGAGACTTTTTCGCCATTTTTTTTACCAACCAAAAGAATATCCCTGTTTTCCGTCACATCCAAAATTGGATACTCCAACAAAAATTCTGTGATATCTTCAATCGACTGGCTGAGGGGGATCTTCAGGAAGGCATTGAGTTGTGTCAGTTTATTTTGAAAATTCATCTTATCCAGCTGTCCAATTTTCTTTAACATATCCAGTTGTTCAAGCGGGTTACTCTCTGCTACATTGCTCTGTTTTTCTGCTGCACTGTTGTCAAAACCTGCTATGACAAGTAGTAATACCCCAAACGTTGATAAACAGTTGATAACAAAAGCTTTATTTTTTATTTATTTACCTGGTCAGCTCGCCAGCTTTTTCTGTTGTGTTTTGTTTAACTGATGCATTAAAATTTCCAAAAATCAAAATCCTTTTCACATCTTTTTTTGCACTCATAACTATCTGAATACCCAATGCAAACTGCTTCGCAATAACCAGTTCTGATGACAAATTTATTGTCGATACCAGATTCGCAGGAAGTACCCTCGCTTTGGCATAAGTTGATACATTTTTCCTTGTGGGATTGACCGAAATCGAGAATCCCCCATCTATTATTTTCATTACTTTTTGAGCCACATCGTTTTTCGCAGTGGGAAAACATTTCATTACAGGAATTGAAGGGGCCTAAGTTTTTTGTGTTAGTTGATTGAGTTGAGCTCAACCCCGGGGCGGAAGAAGCCGTAGCAAGAAAGGCATCTATGAGATGAGTTGCCCCTTCCTTGAGCAGGTAGGCTCCCACTGTAGCACCAAAAAGATACGTGGCCAATTCCTCCTGTTGTCTTCTGTTTAAATATGCGCTGTTGCTGCATTCGCCATTGTTACAGTTAAACTCCATGACCTGGGATGCCGTGGCGGAAAATGCCTCCTCCAGAGTCATTTTGCCGTTGATAATTTCACCAGTTGGCAGCATCTGACCAATCATCTTTCCATTATTATTGAGGTTGCCGTTGGTAAACTTTCCTGTCATGGCAATATTTTCTCTGACCAGTCTCCCCCTGCCATGGAATCTACCGTTTTTTACGTCACCATCGTATTGAAATGGAAACTGCCTGCCCATATAAGTTGTACTCGGTCCCATCCATTTGGCAGTTCCGGTTCCTTCGGCTTTTCCGTTCTGGCAGGAGCCTGTCCATTGAGCCTGGACTATCTTGTCCTGTATTGGGTCGTAAATGGAGCAGGTACCATCTTGTCCTGAAATCTTGGCAGTTCCAGTGTGAGGCATCATTAAGATGACCAGACAAAAGAATTCAATAAAAAGTGTTTTCCGAACAATGGTCATTTTTCGGTATCTCCAGTTTGATGGGTTGTTGGCTAACAGAGTGAGTCTTGCTTTGCGTGTACTGACTGCGTTTATACAATCTTACCAGCCCCAGTAGTCAAAATTGTTTTCACATTTCTTTCTGGCTTGAGTCTCTTTTTCATCATGCTGCAAGTAATCAGCATTTATTTATGTTCCAAACGTCTGACTTGACAGTGAGACGTTTGGACTTACAAAGATCAGAGACAATAGTACGATAGTTGTTTTCTTCATATAATTGCCCTAATGAAAATTTTTAATTGCAGGTTATTTTTTGTGGCTGTGGAGCTTTCGGCGAACTTTATTACCATTTTTTTTGCATCAAAATACTTTCACCGCAAAAAAAACATCCAAACAGCCACCCCTATAATGATTCCACTCCAATATTGAAGCGGTATCCAAAACATTGAATGTATATTTTTAAGTTCAACTTTCTGGTTGTTTTCCGGGTCAAGTAATATCCTTCCAGGTTTATTGTTCATTTTATGTCCTGCCAGATATATTAGTCCCGCCGATAAGAATAGAACCAGTGGCATGGCCCATCCACTGGTGGTATAAAAATTCTCGCTATATATTGCATCAAAGACTATGTTCGCACCCACTGAACAAGCCATAGGAATCAAAAGAGCTAAAATCCCCCATCCTTTCCAAATAACCATGATTATTCTCCTTTTTGTGTAATTGTTGAGTCGGTCGACTCTTCCTGTTTCAAGTTCATCTCATATTTACTCAAATTGCAGCATTACAAGAGTGCTTCAATCATGTAAAAGTATTTCAGAAAAAAAGGGATATATCAATGGCAAATAATTACGGGTATAATACCTGCCAAAAACAGGTATTATACAAATAAGCCAAGGTTTTGCACTGGCAACTACAGATCAGAAATTTATTATCGAGGAGGTAATAGAGTACTAATATCGGTGAAGAACGGTAAGCCGGTATAAGTGCCTTGTCAGGATTTTTTTTTGAAAAAACAAGAAAATTTCCTGTAAGGCACTAATGTGCGAGGATTAAATACGGATGTAAAGAAATCAAATGAGATTGATGGCTATAAATAAGCTTACATGGGGTAAATCCTATTTCTTCGCTCTTTTGTGTCCCTGGTTTTTGCTTTGGGTAATTTTAACTTTTTATCGAAAGAGCTCTGGGTATCGGACCGCCCTCCAAGGGGATATTATTCTGTAAAAAATATCCCAACATATCTTGTTGCTCTTCATAGCTGAGTTTATCTTCTTCTCGGAACAGAAGCTTTTTAAATAAAGAGATTTTAGAATCTTTTGTTAATTCGATCTTATTTTCTGAAAACTTAAAAAATAAGATATTTGTTCTCAACATATTAGGACTTGACATATTTTCATCTATCTTGTTCAGTATATTCTTTCTAAATGCATCATCTTTGCAAGGGGCATTTATTATAGAATTGAGTGATCTTGCTCTTTCTTCGTCACTTGCAACAGACCATGGATTCAATAACACCCTTAATTGCATTTCTTCAGCTTCTTCCTCGGTTATAACTATTTCTTCTTCATCTTCTAAATAATCTAAAATAAAATCTTTCTCTTCTTTTGTAAGTCTATCTTGTTCTTCTTTCAATATTGTTTCAAATAGCACAATTGTTTCATCGAAAGTTAACTCTCTTCTTCTGTTGTCATATTTCCCTATTATAAAAATATGCTGTTTTTGTATCTCTGTGAAATGTTTATCAAAAAACTTTACAAGCTCGTCTCTTACTTCCTCTGAAAGAGATGTATTGCTATCATCATTTAACATTCCAGCCCATATATAATGTAGAGTTTGCGGATTTATCCCCCCCATCTTCCTTAAAAAGTGATGCTACTCCCGAGTTAGGATGTTTTTTTTTGTTCTATTGCAGAAAGAAATCTAGACAAATCTTCTGCTTTAGCAGCCTGTTTTTCAATTGAAGGTATCTTTTGTTCTTCACCTTCTTGTGAGTAATTAATCATACCTAAAAAATCCTATAGGTAATTGAATGCACCGTATTGTTCTCCAGAGATCACTGTACTGTGATTGTTATAAGTATTTCACGAGAATAGAGGAAGGTCGCTTAGCAAAACATTGCTCTACATAATCCCCATTTTTACTTGCCCAGGTTACCTATGATAACATTGGCTTCTATAGTTTGGCTTTTTTGCTTACGGTCAGTCACTTTTAACGAGCCATTTATTTCTAATGATATCGGTTTGCTATGACTAATTGCCCTCGTAAAGCAAAGAACATAATTTTCCCATTGCGAAGGTTTTATATCCTTTAGTAAACCAGCGTGTAAATCTTTCTCAATTATCCTTTGCATTGCGGAAGAGCACGTATTTGCAGTACCTTTATCGCCTATTATGGTTTTTATTCTATTTTTAAGTGAGGTCTTTTTTGTCACCGGGTATTTCATCAACCGGGATGCTATCTTTACCTCTAACTCATCTAATTTCTGATCTTTATAAATATACGTACCGTCTTTGAGCACTGGCGGACTTGGACGACAGTCATTATTTGCACACGTTATATTGCTTCCAACGACTTTCAAATCATCAGGTTTTTTGAATTTATATAATGCGTCAATATTTTTCTGATGTTTAATTTGTATTGTTATCTCGTCGAGGCTAAGATAGCCCTCAGGAGAGGTTCCTGAGTATACCCAAAATAAATTCACATGGTCAAACGCATAGCTTTTTTCAGAAAACGTAACACATGCCAGAATTGCCATTACAATGAAAATAGTTTTCGTTCTTTTTTTTCTCATTCTTTCTCTCCTTTTTATTAGTAGATCCTCATGAATTATATCTGAGTTCTTATGAATTCAGCAAATAATGCTTGTTTTATCGTGTTTTTTTTGGATACAAACTTGGCCGGTTCATCGGTGCAGAGTCCAGTTTTATCCCTCATGCATAGTCTGTTTTTCCACCCATTGCGCTGCCGACTTACTTGCTGCTACTACCCTCAGGAAAAGCTAGCCGAAAGCCCAAGCCGGCGAAGCGGATAGCCGCTCCGCCCCAGTAGCGGTTGGCAGCACGCACGAAGGCCGGCCCGTCGTTCCACGAGCCGCGTATTCCCACTGGGCTTCCGTGGGCAGGCGATACTGTTTGCCGGAACGATTATTCAGTTTACGGATAAAATCCTGCGCATCATTCCAGGACACTCTTTCCACAGGGTAGTTACTGCCCTTATCAAAATGGGAAGGATTGGAGCCGGTTATCTTCTTGTACTGGCCCTGAGTGACTTCATATTTTCCCATCCAGAAATCATCCACGCACACCTCATGAACCGGCTGTTCGTCACGACCTCCCTCCTTAAAGGTGTCGCCCATCTGATAGCAACCACCTGGAACGAAAACAAACTCCATGCCTGTGGTGGAATCTTTTCTGGTTGCACCGGGTTTGGGCTTACTGGCCAATATTTTGTTTACCTGTTTGATATGTTTCCCTTTTGGATACGTTTTCTGATATTCGAAACAGTTCATCGTGTTTTGCTGACATTTTTCCCAATAATATTGCTCCGGATAACGGAGTTCTTTTACTTCAGCAAGTAGTTTTTCAACCGTACCATCATACACTTCCAGTTTTTCTTCAAAATAGTAATCGCTTTTGTCCGG
>JAUTBQ010229104.1:0-20270 GCA_032361185.1 Lepetodrilus ovalis | reverse complement strand
TATAAGACTTGTCCTAAAGCCATAGTGTTATATAAGACTTGTCCTAAAGCCATAGTGTTATATAAGACTTGTCCTAAAGCCATAGTGTTATATAAGACTTGTCCTAAAGCCATAGTGTTATATAAGACTTGTCCTAAAGCCATAGTGTTATATAAGACTTGTCCTAAAGCCATAGTGTTATATAAGACTTGTCCTAATGCCATAGTGTGTTACCTAAGACTTGTCCTAAAGCCATAGTGTGTTACCTAAGACTTGTCCTAAAGCCATAGTTTTATATAAGACTTGTCCTAAAGCCATAGTGTGTTACCTAAGACTTGTCCTAGAAGAAAGTCAGACAATCAAGAGCCTGTTGCTCAGAACATTGTAACCTACAATTGTCATGACACATTTTCAGAAACAACTACAAATGTAAGTCTGGTTGCACTATAATAGTTTTCGCTAACCATATCCTCAAGTATTGCAGTGATAAAACTGTCTTATGCAACAAGACTTACATTTGTAGCGGGTTCTGAAATGTTTTCTTTTGACATTCATAGGTTACAATGTTCTGAGCAAGGGGTCCATGGTCTGAAATAGGACCGTCTTAGTGCTAGTTCTACAGGCTGTTGGGCATGATCAACGCCACCAACATCAATGAACACTGATGGTACGAATCCTTTATGAAAAAGCACCAAGCTATTCCTCTAAAGACTAAACCCTCACAGATAGTAATCATTAAGTTTACTTTCAAAACATCCACAAACACCTAAACCCAGAAATAAATATTTCCCCTCAAGGTTGTCAGTCATTGTGATGTGGGATTCAGAGTTCAGAGTTCAAGATGGTCAGGCATCAAAGCAATAATAATATTTGCAGAATATTTATTTTAAATTGTTGACTTTGTAAAAGTGATTCTCTGATGATCTGTTGATGAAAGAAACGTTAGTGATTTTCTTCCTTGAAACCAATTTCAATTCAGTAATTTTCACTTGGTGCCGAAACATATTAATGAATAATCTTAAAAGTCAATAATTTACATTTATGTTTCAGTATTATTCATTGGATCTAAAACTATATAAGAAATAATACAAAAATAACAATATTGTTATTATTCAGGTGGCATAGCATTATCCGATAGATCATCAAACTACAGGTCTTAGCACAGATTTTCGAAAATGCCAACACATTTATGGCCTAGCGAGCCAGACATTATACATTAAGAATATATAGTGTGTGAAATCAAAGTACTTGCTTCTAGCTATCCCAGAAATATCTCCTATCCGACACCTTTTCATACTAAAAACAAGATTATGGGTGAGAATATTAGCGACTGCCATCGGGTAAATCTCAGCCCATCAACCCGAAGCACTCGCTGATAAACACACAATTTGATAGTGGAATCGCAATATTGCACCTGTGATGTTAATTCTGACAAAAATAACTCCACTTGATCTTCCTGTTATCCTGTAGGGCAAATTACGGCGCATCCTTCAGGGCAAGTAATATTACTAAGGGCAAGCTAAATCTATCAGGGCAAGTCGTATTCATATGGGTAAGCTAAATATATTAAGGCAAGTTACATTCATAATGGCAAGTTACATTCAATGCATAATCCTAGTTTCTCAAAGAACAATTTATCCCATATAAAAATATTTTGTATGTTAAACATGATCTTAATAAAACACCTATAAACATGATAGTGATAATGAAAAATCTTTTAATTAACCACTGGTGGAAATAGTTGTTCCTTATCAAGAACAGTCGTCCTATCATATTCAATGGCAATGCACGTTTTCTTCAGGACTGTTTCTATTGGCAACATTGAGGAACATCCAGCATTGCATTCCCATCCATGATATTTTGAAAGTAGTTTAGCTACATTGATCGGAAATGCACAACATTCCAAGGTTTATCAATCCTCGCTGAATGCCTGCTTAAAAAAACAAGTGAACTGTTGACCTATGCATGCCATTTCTGCAAGGGGAACAAGCCTCTCAATATCCATTGTCTGGAGACTGGTCCGCAGTGAATACGTCCCAGGCCATCCACTGGTGGAAATGCTGGCTGCAAGCTGTCTGCAGTAAAGAACAGCCAGACCATTTACAGGAGGAATGACAGGGGAAACTGCCGGAATTGATGGCCCAGTGACTGAAGGAGTCAATGGATGAGTGACTAGAGTCACTGGAGTGGTCTTTGAACATCAACTATCTGCTCTGAAGTCAGGACTGGATACGAGGGATCTGAGAGAAGATGGCCGCCGTTCAGATCCGCTTGACAACATCGCCCCAGAGTTCTGGGGGATAATGGAACTGTCTGTGGAGATACTGGAAATGGTTCCAGCTGCTGCTACAAGCAAGTAACATCGGGATCTTGGAAGGAGCTGGGAAACAACTTGTAATATATGGATGAAAGAATCTATGGATTGAGATGTCATGTAATAGACATTGGCATCAAATGACACCAGTACTGCTCATAACCCACAAAATTCTGCATAAATATTACAGATATAATTATGGCATCATGATATACAACCTTTGCATAATTCTTAATATCAATTACAAAAGCAAAATAAAATACAAAGAAAATAAAAATAAATAAATAAAAAGGAAATAATTTTTGTATCAATTTTCCATATTAAAAATTAAAATATCTGTCCAAAAACATTACTCCATCACGAAATAAAAAAAAATCATCATACTGAAAACATATTGTAAAACTTTCGTAATTACATGTATATGCATATCAAGAACTGACATCAGCCAATCAGATGTAAAGACAGTACAGATGAACCAATGAGGATTAGCAGAAGTACGTGAACTGTACTAGACTACCTCCAAGTCTTCCTCAACCCAATACCCCTTACACCATCAACAGTAAACACCGAGTCCAAACCTCCTTATGCCCAGTTATAGAAGAGCAGTCAATCACTGGGCACGCTCACAAGCAACCAGAGCACACCGACCAAAAAATACCAACTATATAACGAAACATTCTGGTATACCAAAGATCGTGCCATGTGACAGCTTTCGTGAGGCCTCTCCCGTCTACTCCTGGAGCGAAACCACAGTCAAAGCTAACGTCGGCTCTCAACTGAAGAACCTTCGCGAGAGCGGTTCCTGCTGTAAACAGATTGCGCATCTCTGGGAGGATATATTGTGCTTCGACCCCTCTCGCTTTGAGGGTTTGTTATCAAATAAACGGAGAGATCGTGTAGCAGACGGCCGCTATGCCTGCGCTTCTTATCAAGCCCCGATGTTTATTCTCGAAAACCAATCATCCCTCCCTCTACGGCAACAGCAATCCTAAGCTCATCTACACTTGTTCTGTTGTTCTGCACTCCACTTGTTCTGAGCACCAGAACACTCAAACAATCTGGCCAACTAAGTTTTCGTGTCATCAACCATCAATACGTCAACCTTCCACACATGACTACTCGGAACATCTGACTACTCAGAACATCTGACTACACGGAACATCTGACTACTCGGAACATCTGAGGACCGGGAACAGTTCAACGCCTACTGTTGGCAGAGAATGATACTACAAACAAGAATCTTCAACTAGCTGGCAAAGATTTAACCTTATTCATCATCATGCTTGACAGCCATAATGGTGATAATGGTGGCGACAACCCTAGATTTCATAAAGACCAAGGATTCTGATCAACCTGGGAAGGGAAAGGTTACTGAATTTCATACCACAGGTGCGAGTCGATTATTCAGACAAAGACATTTTAATGACATTAACACACATACTAGTGATACTTAACACACCTCACCCCCCACCATCCACACACCCCACCGAATGAATCACGTGGGCCGTTATCTGAATGTATGGCATGCGTCTCTTTCACTCCAATCTCAATAAAGTGTAATCAATACAACTGGATTTTACGTCATCTCAATTAAATTAATTCAAGCAATTAATTTAAAGAATTTGTAGAATTCGCCCTAGAGACAAGATATTAATAGCAACAGCCCTTGACATAGCAATCCATTCAAATATACACAGATAAATGAGCAGACATGCAAATTCATAAACAGACAAACAGATTCAAGAATAAACAGATTTATGAATAGACAAACAGATTTACGAACAGAAAAACGGATGTACAGACAGACAAACAGAAGCATTGAAAGAAGAAAAATGGATGTACGGACAGAAAGGACAGTGACTTGGACTGCTCAGATCGGAGATGCAGGATGACAATGCACCTGCAAGTGTTGAGGCATTCTATGAAGTAGAGGACCCACTGAGACTCTCAATGAGAAGGTGACACAGAAAGCTGAGAGATGTTATAAATCACAGTCACCAGCACAAAGCCTGGATTGAAATTCCATCCCAGGTCCCCCACCCTATCATTGCCATTCAACTACACTGTGTTACTGACCTAACACCATTATTACATGACGCAGTGGGGGGTGGGGGTGGGGGGAGACCACACTGGCATGGGGGTGCGGTAAAGCTATGGAGTTGGAGGGTGATGATGGCTCTTCTTTTTCTTAAAAATCTCTCGTTACCAGATTCATAATAAAAATAACTTGAATCTTGTTCAGAAGGCTATTTCAATTTCAATTGCTGAAATGCTGCGATAAATTTGTTTACAGTTTCATATCACTGTTGTGCTTTGGTGTGTAGGTACCTAGACCTCGAGCTAGAACTATACATGATGCAAACGATGCATAAAGTTCATGGAATACCAAATAGTTTTACAATGTAACATTGTTAAATTGCCCATATAATAACAGATGTAATAATAATAATGATAATAATAATAATAATAATAATAAATAAAAAATATATATAATAATAATAATAATATTAATACAGTGGAAATTGACTAGGATACATGTATAAATAATAATAATAATAATAATAATAATAATAATAAATAATAATAATCGTAAAACATATTTAAATAATAATCTTTAACATTAAGAGTGGGTGATTATGGAGTTTAACGTCGCTGCGGGAATCTTACACCCATTTGCGACTTAACATTAAGAAAAGCCAGATCTATTTCCCCCCCGACATAATAAAATGACCTAAAAGTAATCCAAATAGAGAAAGTGAAATTTGGATAACTAGACGAATAGATGTTACAAAGGCGACAGAAACAACAAATGTGAAACACTTGTTCCCAGTACAGAAATCGACATCACACGAGATTTAACCCGTAAATATTCTTATTGACATTTGAGGTTTTCTGGGAGTTGTTTCAGACCGTTTTTTTTTCTACAAGATCCACCTGTGACTTCCCCTGTGCGGGAAAACTTCACTAACATCAACCACGACCGTGCCTTGACAACGCCTACCATGTATCCAGCACAACAATAGCGCGACTTGGAGCACGTGGTGTCAGTTAGCGGGTTCCCCCAAAACAGGAAAAAAATGGTCAAAGTTTTAGCGCTGGGAATCTTGGTAACACACCGAAAGCATTAATCTTGTTGAGACAGCACCCCAGCCCATACTCCGAAAATAGACTCTCACCTGTCACTCATATCCGGTTGCCGTGGTAACCTGGGTAGACCCGCTCCATTGTTTTAGAAAGGGACATTTTTTCCCCGCTCGACTTAGGTGAGAAAAATTCCAAATTTCATAACCTTGACTTAATCGCTACATTGCGAGTTCATAGAATATTTGGTGGCTTTTCAAAATTTATCAAATATTGTTGCCAGATTGTTAGGTAAAAAGTCTGTCAATATTAGTTGTAAACAGAACATCTCAAGATTCAGGACCACGTGTTCTGTCACATAGAACTCACACAGAACTAACTCAGTCCCACAGAACTGGCTCAGATGGTAAGGAATACTAATGGTTTGGATAATATATTATAAATTCAAATATAAAATAAACAAAAACTAAATGAAAAATACAGCTGATGTCCCAAATAAAATCAGTAAAAAGTGTTATCGACCTAAAAAAATAATAACTGATGAACTTTGGCAATGCGCAATCGATCATACATTATCTGCCGTTAGATGGCTTGCATTATGTCGTCATTCATAAATATACAATAATATCAAAAGTTTATTTCATAACAACATTACGAACTCTTCATTTCAGCGCTATGTCTTTAAACTTCGTTTATCTGATTGTTGCTATGGCTACAGTGTCTGAGTATCAGGAAATCTTCCAATAGTTCTGACAACGGCCATCCTAATACGAAGCAAACTGTTGCTCACGTTGGCGTAATCTTGTTACAAGGAATCCGTTTTACCACTAAGCAGCAAATATTCTGGCGTTATCTCTGAAATGACATAGCGATATAGACGGAATTAAACATGCCACGGAAAACGTTTATTCAAATGTAAACGTTCAGAAAAGGCATGCAAACAAACAAGTGAACAATAAGAATGCAGGAAGCGTGGATTTGTATCCATTGCACATCTGACATCTTGTAAGTTTGTTCTTGTGACATTGCACATCTGACATCTTGTAAGTTTGTTCTTGTGACATTGCACATCTGACATCTTGTAAGCGAATTCTTGTGACATTATAGATGTGACCTTTACAGCACTTATCGAGACAGTGCATAATATGCTTCATACTTGGCACATCATACAGCGATCAGCCGATGAGGGTGCAGTTGGATGCACCTTGCGCCTATAGAAAGTCACATCAGAATGTTCTAACAAAAACACAGGCTTCTATCAAGTCAAAAGATTTATGAACCTTTCATGTTGCATGCACAGAAAGTAAACAAAAGTTACGTTTTATCTGTCGACATCGATGTACCTCCATGTGTTTAGATGCCACTGGGAGGGGCGAAATACGTCAATACATCCAATCGCTATAGCAACTTTAACAAAGAATGTTAGATGCTGGACTAGGCTAAGATGAACTAACTAACCGTCTGTCACCACCACGCCAAAGCCAAACATACCCTCCCCCAACCCACTATCCTCATTGCACCCACCGCAATAGAGTACGAAGCACAAAAATATTCAATAAGCATTTCATAATGTACTGGTTTTTTTTTTTATGGATTTAATTATTGCTTTAAGTCGCCTATGGGTGAAATAATCACTGTAAATTTCATTCAATATTCAATTAAACTATTATTTAGCTCCAGAAAGCATTGTTCAAAGGACAGACGCATCCTGTTGAACAAATCTTTTTTTTTACACGACATCGTTTTGCTGCCGGCACAGTGTGAAGTCGCGCAAACAAATTCTCAGGTTATGAAATTTGTTTCAGGCTCACACAGATTCTACAAGCAATGGAGTAACATTATCTTGGTTTTTTAACAAGAGATGCTTGTACGTTTCCAAAACATGGATAACAAGACGCAGATTACGCAAAAACATACAAATAACTGTAGAACGCCATTCATCGCTATAGCAACACATTATCATATTGAAAGATGCTGCAGACAAGATTATTGTTCCTTGTAGTTCAACGGAAATGAAAAAGTTCACAAATCCAACTCAACATTCTTACGGTTAAGTATTCACAACACTTTTAACACTAAACAGTAATAAAGATACATATTCTAACAATAAAGGTTTAAAATACTTTTTAAACCAATATAGACACATATATCACGATAATATTATTGAGGTGAACTGCCCCAGGAGTTAGGAGTGTGATTGCGCCAGTCTGATAAGGTCCGACACAAGCAATGAGATGTTAGAGATGACAGACAATAACCACTGATGCGCACAGATGCGAAATAAAACGGCAATAAATTTAACAGTTTTCACGTTTGCCTCCCTTTGTGGAGGTCACAACCGTACTATAGCTTAACCCTCGGTAACTAGACATTCCTATCCAAGTCAGTAATTGCCGTGTTTTGCCATCTTGGATAATAACAGACATACCATCAAATACTGTGAACTATCTTTTGTGCAGAAGATCTGTGAAATAACATCTTAGGCTGCAATTGATTGATAATTGATAATAATTATATCTGTAGTTTGACAAGAATATTAGGACAAGCTTCATACAATTTTAATTTAATATTATCACTTTTGATCTTTCAAATTTCTATCATCAACATGTTTATTCTCATGAATTACTACATAGTGTTACTGATAATAGCCCCACTGAACCCCTCATCTGTTATACATACAACCAATACGTGTACAGTACAACAACTATTACATATGCATAAATATGTAACCATTATGAATACAACCATGTTAACGTAGAAGTACAATTGATATTAAAGTTCAATCATGATAAATATAACCTTCATAAATATAGTTGTGATACGTTTAATAGTTACATGCAAACATAACTGAAAAACATACATACCATTACAAATGCTACAATTATGCAACCTAATACAGGATTTAAATATTGACTATTCATTGTATTAATATTGAAAGAACTTTTCTTTGTATTAATCTAAGCTTTCAAAAATATTGAGTTAGCAAAAGCTTTAAAAAATTTAATTTCCCCTAGGGCTCATAAAGAAATAATTCTAAAGAAATGAGGAACGAAATTGTATTTTAAAAAAGTTTGCGTTATTACAGATCTGAATAGAATTAACTCTTTCAGCAAACACTACACTTCATCTGTCATTCACACATTATTCACAAAGAGTCAAATATCTTTCAAATAAACCATATAGGGTTAACTCGTCTTTATCTATCTTGTCATTCACACCTGCCTAACAAAAACTAGTCTCATTATAACATGCCCTGGGCAAAGCTCCTTTCACTGTTGGCTTCACAGTGCAGTGTCCCGAGTTCTCCACAATATGGTTTCGGCTAGTAGGTTATTAACGCGGCATGTTTGCTCGTGGATCGCGACAACGAAATCTTTAAAATCTGTGAATCAAAAGTGTTGGAAGGCTCAACCCTACAATATACAGAGGAACATGCATTTGTAAAGAAGCTTACATCCACGCAATGATTGCATGTCCAGGTGCTATTGGGAATCTAACTCACAATACAGGAGGGTGCATAGCACGAGATCTCGCAATCCCGAGCGTTCCTAGGTCAAATATTTGAAAAACAGTTGAATCCATTGTGCCGCTTTAAAACTACATTACTTCTTGTTAATTCACTATTTAATTTTCCCATGAAAATCTCATTAAGAATTTCTATTTAGAAGAAAGATTAGAAAACTTTCATGATTACTTTACACCTTCAAGAAGATCTTTAATAATTTTTCAACACCACATTTATCCTAATAAAGAGTTGGCCTCTAACCTGCAAATTAAAAAATTTCATGTCGCGACGCATCTATCCTTGTAAAAGACTGCAAATAAGTTCAAAGCCTTTGTATATTAAAGAGGTTAAAACATCCATCTTGTCATTCACTAAATCTGCTTCAAGTCTCCAATAATGCAGGAAATATCTGACAGCACCCCGAAATCCTAGCTTTCTCCAGTCGAGTCATACCCCCGTCATACCGAGTCATACCGCGTGACTATGGAGCCCTACTGTGTGACGTCCCATTACCCAGAAATGTCATTCATGATCTCTAATATATGCAGGATATTTAACTATGGCATACAATTCTCCAAACATTAGCAGGACAATTCAGAATGATGATGTTTGACTTCATTATGAAGAAAACTTCACCTGCTGGGTATCTTAAAGGGACACTCCCCTCCAAAGTCAACTACGTTGCGTTTTTCTTTATACGTTCTGGAAGATGAATATTTCTTCAACATGTGTATTTTTTCCCCTGAAAGTTGAATTTTGACATCACATTTGCACCACAATCATGAATTACTGTCATACCCAGTTTCATAAAAAAAAAAATATGAGTAAGAAATGTGCAAAAACATTGGAAGAGATTGCTCGTTTTCTTTTTTCGTTTCACGTTCAACACCATTTTTCACATATTTGTTCAGATATCTGCATGGTTCAAACTGCTGACAAAAGAAATTATGACATAGTTGTCATTGACATGTTCAGTTTTTCCCTCTATTTCCAAGCTTCCATTATGTGACCTAGTGGCAAAGATAGTCGGAATAATTCATGTTTAGCATTGCAGACATTTTATTGTATATGTAGCTGTTTTTCACTGCAGAAGAAATAACGGACACCCCTACTCTGGATTCAAACTCAGAACTAGCAGTCATTAGTTGGATGTGCTGTAACCATTTCCCTATCTCTATCATATCTGGAACAAGTTCAACTATTTGCAGTTTTGGCATTTTAGCACATTAATATTGCACCAAATACATGCTCATAACACTATAAATAATAACGTCGACAAACATTTCACCATCCATTTAATTTAACACATAGACCATTTCAATGTATATCTTCATCAAAAACCAAAACTAACCCTAAACCCAGCAAAATTATCCCACTGCCACATTAACCCTCCATTCCTCTACACAACACCTCAACACGTGACTCCTTCACCTACAACCCTCGCGGGGCCTCTCGGCAGCGAGTCTCAGACATACAGCACCTAGGACAGAGATATACTTGGGATACCAGGGTTTTAGAAAGCAAAACACTGGGGCTCTCTCTGCCTAGGGATATGGTATTTAGAAAACACGGAGAAGGTCAACTTTCATCCCGACTTCCAGATCGTCAGCTTCAGACACTCGGTCCCTTTCATTTGAGCAAACTTCTTGGCAGTGTTCCTTTAAGTGACTGCACTTTGTCCCCTCGGGATACACTTAGTAATGATAACTCAGGGGTCCAGACATACCTCACTTACATACAACCAGATTACCCCGCAGTGTTCTCAGTTAATACAAGGGGAACCCTATAACCTTACAATAATACACAGACTCGCAGTGTTTCTATTTCGATTGTTCGCAGTGTTTCTATTTTTTCGATTGTTCAGATTACTACGTCATAAATATAGAATTCAATATTTTCTAAGAATGTCTGCAATTTTAGTAAGCAAAATCTATTTCTATATCTTCATTTCTATTAATTTAATTCTCAACATGGTATTGCCTATCAGTTTGGAAAGTTCACTATAACAATTTATTTTTATGTCTGGGTTGTCTGTCTCAATTTTGTAAAATAAAGCAATGTTGATCAGGTGGTGTGCGAATAGACATAACGTTGACTTACCTCCTCTTGCTAGTGATAACCATGCGGCAAAGAGTAGGAATAATGTGCGTCCTAACGCATTCAATTCTATGTGACATCTCTTCATAGTGCTGCTTTTGGCGTGTTTCACACAACGCTCTGAAACGTCGTCCCTCAATCATACGTTGACGACACGCGTGCTACCTGAAACAACAAAAATCTAATCAAAATACTGCAGCTTAAAACAAATACGATGAATTAATTCAATGCAAAAGTAGAGAAAGCATTTCAATGATCATTCATTCACTCACGATCACATCAAGATTCAAAAGGACGTCTTTCCGATTCTTATCCATCAGCAACCCAATAGAAAAATCACAAAACAAATATTGGTCCCGTGCCATTCCCTACACAAACATACTGGCTGTTGTATAACTATTATCAGCTTGTATCTCCACGCGATCAGCTCCTCGGAGATCATTGACTAACACTCGATAACACTGGACCAATTATAAAGAAGTGTCGGCGATGAAGGGATAATAGTGTGGTTGCAGACCCAGCCGCCTATACAGCGCCAACGCTAAACATCGGAGGATGAGAATAGATGTAGCTACATATAACTGCCAATTTCCTGTTTAGAGGTCCCTGGTTTGTCTGTGCCGTTATCCAATGGAGCCGATATGATTCATATTGGTCAGATTGATCAGCGACATTGAACCGTACGGGAGTCCGTTCAGAGAAACCTCCACTGTCATCTCTGTCTAGACTTTTCCATTAAAATTTTATCAAAGCTAATTCAGACGATTAGGAACAGTTGTCACGTAATTCACTCAATTTCACAAGTTTCATCCAGATAAGAATTCCCATTTATTTTTATGGATATACATTTAGTTATCAGGAATGTAAAGTCGCATGAAAGTCACATAAAACTCTGCATTCTCCACAGTATTCCAGCAATGTTGTGGCCTGTTTATAGTGGGATAACAACCCACAACAATTAGCATGATACAGGCAGACTCTCAAGTCATTCCCAGCACAGAACCACTGAAGAAATGACGAACTTACGAAACGTTGAACCACCTCGGGGCAAAGAGATACGGAATAATGAAACTTGGGACATTCAGTTTGGTCCTGTGTGTTTACAACTGAATAAAACTGATTCCTTCAGAGAAATTTGTTTGCAACATAAAATCTGAACGAAGAGACACCAGTCTATTCAACATGAAATGCTGACTTCTAATAATATCTGACAATGCCTGGTGATAAACGCATGCACCGATATGTCTTAGAACTCAAATGAACCAACAAACAGTGAATGAGGAATGTTTACTGCTGAGTTGCCAGTTACGATTTTGTCACATGATCGAACATTCCATCGGAGCAAATTCATATATTCTTTATGTACGATTTCATGATTAAGTTAGCAAAAGGAAATGGTTCTCAGATCTGGCAAAATGTGACAGTCGAGGTGTGAAATGTGTGAGTCAGATGTCAGGGTTGATCGATTGGTCGACGCTCCCCGATTAGTGTACGCCAACCAATCGTGATGATTGGCACCAAAAGTGCTACAATGGCTGTAGGTTTTATAGGTGGCACTGAAGTATTAAGTCTCGTCATGCAATCAGTGAGTATTGATAATCGTAGAAACATTCCACGGAAAGGAATCTCTAAGTATTTTGTTTACATCTCAAGTTTTAGCTAGTGTAGCTTAGTCACTTATCTATTTAATAGCTGTTAAGGATGGTCCTCAAATCTTCATATTAATTAACCCTCTCAATGCTGGAGGCAACGGTAGATGACCGACATAGCAGTATCTGTGCCTAATCCAGCAGGGGGAGGGTTTAAATCATTGACTAAAAATCTACATTAGTAAACTTTTCATAATACTGTAGTTTATGTAAAAATATAACAAAGATACAATCATATTTGGCCATATCATGAAATAGCCTATAAGTTTAAGAAAAAAAACATAATTCATTAATCTTCTACACTTCTGTCCACACCTTTCATCCATCACCCCCAATGACCCCTATGACCCCAATATCTAACACTCTCATCCTCGATCTAGTTCACGATATAGTTCTTGATCCTGTTTCCAAATGGTGTGTGCTTTGGTCCAAGACGGCCACCAAAACAAAAGAAACATGTGATCAATCCGAGATAAACATCACAATAAGTTCAGCTATTTCTCAGCATTCCCCATCTTTGTACCATGCCCTCTCCTAGCCACAATCTCAACTACGCGATGTGCACTTGTAATAGCAATGAAAGAATTACATTAGGGTGCAATGACAAGAAATGCACTTCTTTTAGTAGCTGTTTATTTCGTACAAACACATTCGGAATTACTTTTAACCCATTTCTTTCCTGCACGGGCGAAAAAACCAACAACAACGTGAGCCACATTCCCGTATCGTGAACGGATCGTCTTCGCAGGGATTCACGCAAACTTTACGCGCTAATGCGGATAAAAGATGTTCTGAGGGAGCAGAGGTTGTTGGCAGTCTGAAGCACATCGCTGTCACTTTACGGCCCTCAACGTGCGTTACAATGAGAACTGCAGGAATCCTCGCTTCTGGAAGTCAACTGGGTAATGCTGTTGTCACTGTCTGTAGGCCTTTAATATCCTGGTCTCTCCGTGCCGACACAGTGCTCTCCTTCATAGGTTATTAAAGCAGCACAGTACTTGGTCTAAATGGGAACACGTGGGGATGTTCCAAGGCCAGAAAAAGAAAGTTTTTTGCTTCATGGAAATGTACATATGTACACGTGGAATGAAAGGTTTATAGTGATGTAAAATATTAAGATATTAATGTCAAAGGTGTAAGAAGATACTTTTACTGAATTGTTGGAGTGAGTGACAATGGAGCTTAATGTCGATGCAGGAATCTTTCACACAAATGTGATGACTGAACATTTATTTATTTAACTAGATATTAAAAATGAAGAAGCATGAACAACATTGCGGAATAGTTGGCAAGCTGATTGTCCACAACATGCTGAAATCAGGGCTCTACATTAACGTTTTGAGGCACCTGTCCATGTGCCCTATCGGACATGTAACGGTAGGAAATAGGCTTGTTAATCTGGGCTAATTCACATGTCTGCCTGTGGATCATATCTGTCCCGGACAGGCGGACAATCCTTACTGTCGAGCCTTGGAAATATATGGATATCAACAACAGGTTGAAATATATGGATATCAACTGGACATACGACACTGAATGAGCACAAAGCATTAACCACCTCGATGTTGCAGCCAACCCAAGATGCACTACAGAACAGCGTCTTAACTACATGTATTAATTTCAATTGAGAGGGCGTTAAGTTCCTGCATACCAGTAACCAGCCATATCCACATACCGAAATACGTACATATCCACATACCGATATACGTACATATACAGCACTTTACGACACTGATATACAGACGTATACATACACAGCGGGACATCTAATACACCTCACACTGATACAATCTCACCTTGTTAACAATTGTATTTTTAACAACATACCTGACAAATAAACATCTCCCACTGACCACATTCTGGGCTATCGAATTGAATCTATTGTACATACGCACTCACTGACTCCGCCCCGATTGGTGTACAGCCTGCTGGGTAATAATACGGACATCTGCGTGAATAAAAACAATCCCTGTCACATGACACACAGAGACTATAAACAATGAGTGGATATGGCAGGGATAGACTAACAAGTTACATGTATCTTCCGCCCAGACAAAATAATCATTGTTAATAGACGAACTCCGACCTCTACATACCAAAATTCAGTCAAAATGTTTAATATGAACCTGGGATGTTATTGTAAGCAAATGTCAAATAAACCGATTTTTCAGACAGCTCGACTCATCAGTGTTCTCACAACATAAAAGCTTTCACCGAAAAAATTAAATAACTTTGGGGTTTTATAACAATAGCAGAGGCCCTGGATTAAAACATGACATCGGAATTTAAATGAGGGGAGAAAACTCTGCCCCAAAAAAATGTACCAGAAATAAAAAGATTGAGAAGATGAAATATAAAACAGCCCTTTGCTTGGAAGGCAAGATAAGCATTGATGCTAATGAGCTAATGATAGGCAGGGCTAATGATAGGCAGGGTCACATGGGGACTACACCCTGTTCTCTCACCGTGGAAAACAGCCAACATGAGGCTCATTAGTTTGAAAAGTCGACTGAGGAGCGACTCCATCTTGTGGGTGATAAACGCAATGGGAATATGGCGGAAAAATAAATATGTCAGTAAATATTATCGGGAATCTTTCTCGCATCATTGTCGGAGTAAATACAAGATGCGCGCGTCTACGTGTTGGCTGGTACTCTGTACTAGTTAGTATGTTTAACCTGCCCCAAAATACTACTTCCCCATCTACATCTTGACATTTACATATATTAAGCACTTACATATATAATTTCTTTTTCTTTTCATGAAGAAGAGATGCCAATGTCAAATTTGTATACATAGGCATATATATTTATATAGAATGTTTATACTTACATGCCATAATCACGCCTACGTTATTGTTTAACCAGGAACTTTGCATTCAGATGATCTTTGATAACATACCATGAGAGGCAATTTGATCATAATAATATATTTCCTAATTGGAAAAATAACAAATAAATAATCAACCAAAATTTTCGGTAATAATAAAATCCCTTTCAAATAATAATTTCACACATCTATCTTTATTTCTAAATAAAATACCAAATTATGGCATACTCAATTTCTATATGAATGATAAACTTCAACAGACAGTATTTTCCACACAACTATTCCTGAATGTCTTAAATATCGTGATGCGTGTAGTAGCTAATTGGTACTGATTGCAGACATTACTAAGGTGTCACTCAGCTGTCCGTCACATCAACAGGCAGAGAAATTGACACCATAGAGCTGATGCAGTCTGTTCCTGACAAGTTGAGAGGGGAACGTTACTTGTATCACACCAGTAACCTGCAACTGACTGCTCCTGTAAACAATCCCTATTTAACCTACATTTTACAACCCAAATGTATAACCTAAATTTTACAACCCACATTATAACATATATTTTACAATTCTCATAATCTATATTTTATAATCCACATTTGTAACCAACATTTTACAATCCACATTTATAACCTATATTTACAATCCACATTTATAACCTATATTTTAAAATCGATATTAATACGGTAATCTATATTTAACAGCATAAATTTAAAACCATACAATCCATGTTTATAACCTATATTTTACAATCCACGTTTATAACACTTTACAACCCATATTAACAATCTATATTTTACAATCCAAAATTGATATCCTATATTTTACAATTCACATGTACAACCAATAAGTTACAAAATAATAATATTATCTGAAAGAGTAAATTGTTCGCGTTTCCGAGAAAGGAAAAAAGTATTTGTTTCAGAGAAAATAAATAAATATATCACAAAACAAACCATGGAATACACGACTGAATAAAATTATTGTATGACTAAAATACAGCTGCAAATATTTCTAATCTATTTAACGATTACAACACAAAATATTTCATGTTTATTGTATTCCTGAATGTCGGAATCTTGTTTAGATTCTGTAACCATTTTTTCCTCTAGAAGAGCCACACAGATTTTGTACAAGGAAAACCAGATATGAGGTAATATGTCTATCATTTCCATACCAGGTCCATAACCATGCTAACCTATGTTACTGCACAAGCTATTCACCGCCACACCGTAAACAATAAAATCCAGTGTTTATGAGCAAGATATCACCATTAGTTGACTTAAATCATAAGGATCTGTCAAGTCTATTTCTTATCAAAACCTAAATAAATACAACAAGAAAACACATAAACACAGACATACTGAAATACACAGGCAGAGAACCAGGAATAAGGACAGTTAATTTTCAAAATAGGAGTTTGTTAATCTCACATGCTTTCTAGCATGGGCTCAAAAATCAGCTGTGTTCTATAAACAGCAGTATATGTATGATACATTTTGGGGGGTTTCTCTTGAAAACGTAAATGGCAAATTGATTTCATTGTTTGCAATGCTAAGTGATAAGTGGACATGGACATACTGTTTGTGTGACTTTCACGATACTGTGTGAGTCAGATAAAGGGGAAATTAATAAGGAATAATCTCAATATTATTATTGTCAGTGCACTCGTAAAAGGAAATAATAGAAATATTTAATTGTTCCTTATAAACTGTTCATTATACAACTTCTTACTAAAAACAGCAATTGATAATTGCCCTGGTGAAGATATTTAATACATTGTTTTTCTTTTAAATTAAATGATTGGATAGCTTTCACATTTTAATATGGTATTAGTTAAACATCTTATCGCAAAAAAATACCAGTTGGCATAATATATTATTATGATGCATATGTTTATTTGTAATAGTATTTCGTGGGTAGGTAAAGAAAAATTGTCAAAGCACAAGTTTCGAAATAATGATAATATAATCTTGCACCATTTGTAATATTGTATTGTCGATATGAAAACCAAGTACAGGAATCACACTGCAGTGAGTTCATTATCGGCCACAGAAATGTGTAACAATGTCTAACAACACGTGTAACAATAGGTGTAACAACAGGGAACTACAGGTCTTTCATTGAGCAGTGAGAAGGCAAAAACCAATAAGCTCCTAATCCGACACCAATATCAATCTTAACAATGGAGCTGCGACAATATCGGTGGGAAATTCCGACAATATTGCCGTGAGATTCCGGTACATGGAACGCAGGACAGCTGATCAGGACAGTCGGTCGGTGTCGGCATGTCGGTGATCAGCTGTCCCGGACAGTCTTTGTGTACAGGGCTGTGTAGCCAGCTCTCCACCATCCCTACCAACAACACAAAACAACGGGTTCAGCAACAAAGCAGCAACCTAGTCGCCAGTCACGCAAACTCACGTCCACAAGAATGTCGAGGGTCCTTACCTTCTTCTCCAAACTGGTGGAAGTCCGAACTAGGGGTCTACAAGTTGTAAACACCAAGCCGGAGCCATGCGAACCGACAGGCCTAGGTCTAATGGGATTCCCATATTGGATCGGCTTTCACTGATTGCCTCTCGGCTCCAAACAAAAGAGTGTGCCACGAAATCCGGTGTGAATCTGGTCGTTGGTGGACGCTACGTACCAAACAGGCGGTGGAATGGACTCCAAATCGCCCGGTGGTAAGAGCCACTACCACAAGACACTGGAACTATGTAGCAGACTCCGACATGAACGTGGGTATCCAAGATGCCGGTCGGAGAACAACACGGTCCTGAGCATGGTTAGGGAGCTCCCTATGTGTACTGTTGCTGGTGTGTCTGCGTCTCGGCTCTCAGCTCGGCCTGCCTTCTGCTGACTAGCCAGTGAGCGAGTGAGGAGGTACGCCAGCGAGGGAACAGAGAGAGAGTCGGCTTATCACTCGGCCCCTCAGCCCTCAGAGGCTGAGTAGGAGCAGACGCTGCATGCATCTCAGGCAACCGGTAGCAGACGACATTTTCAGTTTGGACGAAAACTTTGCGACATTTTCAGTTAGGAGGAAAACTTTGCGACATTTTCAGTTAGGAGGAAAACTTTTGTATGAAAACTTTCAATGGCAGATGAGATTTTCAGTTTTGATTAAAACTTTCAATGGCAGACAATATTTTTAGTTTGGATTAAAACTTTGCAACATTTTCAGTTTGTATGAAAACTTTCAATGGCAGACGACATTTTCAGTTTGGATGAAAACTTTGCGACATTTTCTGTTTGGATGAAAACTTTCAATGGCAGACGACATTTTTAGTTTTTAGTTTGGAAGAAAACTTTACAAAGTGTTCAATTTGGAAGAAAACATTTAATAGCAGAAATTTCAGTCAGGCAGAAAACTCAATAGCAGAAGATATTACTGGAAGAAAAGTTTGAATGAAGAACAAGATAACAGTAGCAACACACAGATTTGATGGAAATATTGTTAACAAAAACAATTGATAAGTTCATGAAACAATATTTTGAAATTATTTAACATACATTAATCTTGCACACTGGAATTTTACTCAATTTCCTTTAAATTCCTATTAAAAAAAGACAACTGAAATTGCAAAATTTTGATAGATATTTTTTAAATATAGATATAAAAATACAAATAAACATCAATGAACACCAATGTATTTCAATAATACTTGTTAACCACATTCAAATTAAACTGGTTGTTAGTTTTTTTATCTCATAAAACGCAGCCATTATAAAGATTACATTTTATGTTCTGACAATCGACTAATAATATACTGACATTACACATAGCTGTCTCACAGCATCACAATGAAAATGTAAACAATGTAGAAAACTTCATACAGAGTTATCCACATTCGCTCTGACATAAAACTGGTATTTTTTTGGTCGAATGTCATTAATCATCCCCAATTCTTTGGACATGTTGTCAACATTTGCATCGCATCGCCACGTCAACAACTGGGACATTCTGCTTCCAATACATCTGCGCTATCATTAACCGGATCAAACTGAACGGACACGGAAACCTCCACTGGAAGATTCCGCCAGCGATCCACAGCAAAAGCTTACAGCCGAGGCGACACATATACATCACCAACGTTTTTGCGCGTGAAAAACATCGAACACGAGAAGTCAAAAACTGCATGAGTTTGTACACAGTGCATGCACAGCATTGTTATGCAAATGACTTGTGGCAAAACCAAATGAGTTACCTACTTCCCTTTTTTTTTCCCCTCCTGCGAACCTGTGGCTTGTAACAACTGACAGTAGCACTGATGTAGCTGTCACAGACGTCTGACAAACGCATGAATGACACGGAGAGAATGAAAGTGAGAGAGCTTGAACATTAGCGCCCGTCCTCTCCACCCGACGTAATACATGGATCAGTTTACGCGGGGAGTAAGTCCATCAGAAACACAAGTCATACTGCTACAGCATATGTAGCCGGAAATTCTTATCATGACGCATTTCTATGTAACACAATATTACTTTAATTGTTTGTTTTCTACATAATTCTCATTTTCTATTTCTGCTATATACAGGTAGCTAGCTGTATTTAACCCTCCCCATGCTGGATTATGCACATACACTGCTGTCTATGGCATCTCCAGTTGCCTGCAGCAGGGAGAGTGTTAAACTATTTACTTTCACCCTCTGAGACTACTGATATAGACGACTTTCAATTACGTTGTTTTCATCAGCTAGAAGATTTATACACATACAATCCTAATACGTGTGTTTACTTACAATTTGGGGTTTAAAGTCACTTTCTAGATTCTTTCACTAATATCATGACTTGCATGCATATGTACTGCTTGACTAG
>JAUTBQ010228993.1:0-20287 GCA_032361185.1 Lepetodrilus ovalis | reverse complement strand
ATACATCAAAGACAAGATAATTATTAGTCAGGACTAATAATTATTATAAAATATGAAATTTATTATAAATATCAAGTATTGGGGACTTAGTATACGTATACAAGTAAATAACTACTTTTTGGTGTACAAATCAAACGTAAATAGTCTCAGACAGAAATTCGAAATTATCTAGGCCAATCAACCGTGATAGTATGCCTTTAAGGTCAAATATTTAAAATAGGCCTACATGCATTCTCGGCCATCCCTAGGGGCTTAATTAACGATGTCATTGCCATTTCATGAATTGCATTGAAATCTTGACATTTGACCCTAGCTTTAGGCAAGATACTACGCAGTATTGACTACCATAGTACACGCATTTCGTACACAATATTCATAGCATACGTTGTTATCAATTCTTGCAAATATTGCAAGTATGTTTTCGTCTATGCGGAAATCAGAAGGCTTGAATAATAATGTCTGGAATACCGCTAATATAGTGTGTAATGTTGTTTTATGATCAGTGGATGAGAGTAATAACAAAAAAACATAATTTCATTTGGTAAAAGTAATATAGCAATCACGGTGTCCCATTCGTCTATACACCCAATGCCTGTTTGTGTCTTCAGTGCCATCGAGTGCTATGAATACACACGTCCTTCTTCAAGAGTATAGATGACGGTAGTTGATGTTTACTAATCTTCGGTTCCTGTCAGTGTGTTCAAAGAAATGTGAAATACGGTTCCAACTTTCAGGAACCTTGTCGACTTGTTGGTAGTCATAGATCTGGTGATCAATACCGGAGTGATTGACTTCCTCCGATTGCATTATATTAATAGTACCAGTATACAGACTTTTGGGGATGCGGGTTAGCTTTGTGGGAAGATTTAGTTCGCAAAAGTGAGTAGGTTAATAATATATATTAAGAGGTGCTGTAGATGATCTATTTGCCATTGACACATAAAGTTTACGACCATGACAGCAACTTATTAGATGTATGCTCGATTGATAGTGTGAATAAGTATAAGGAAATCGAAGAGTATGTATAAATATGGATTCCAGAGGGTCTATATATGAGAGTATGGACATTGATATTCAAAAAGCGAATTTGGAGTATGATAATATGAACGCCAATATAAAAAATATAGTTGAATGAGAAACTCATTTTGTCTCCTTTTTGGCATACTATACATTAATACTTCCCCTGCAACCTTGTTATAATTTCATGGACTATACTTTAGATAATTAAAGCTATCTTATCCCATATGCTCTATGTTATTAGTAATGCCCCAATTACAAAGATATATAGCATCATATTAATTATTATCGAAAAAAAAATCAGAAATCAATTAAGTTTATAACAAGTCTTGTTTTTTTCTCCATCCCGAGATCAGTCTCCAAAATATTGAAACTGAATTTTTATTCGATAAATACAAATTGCTGAAACAAACGCAATTCATTTAAAAGTTTATTTATAGAAATCGGGCACAGTTCTGGATATAGTGATGTTCCCTCATCTCGTTAATTGACTGGAAGGTTTCTTCAGAATATAGGTCACGGCGGCGTTCTTCATCATGTACTATCCGATCCTCTTCTTGGCCACCTACAAAATGCCATTGAGCCATCTGGCACCATCAAAATTGTAAAGGTTTTAACTGTATTCACCTGGAAACTATATGTAGGTTCCAACCTTGAAGGTAATCTGGCAACATGTATGAAAAACGTTCTTTCAGAGAAGGTATCGATATAATTTAGTGAAAACGTTAGGTATAAGGTATGCAACCACAGAAATAAAATACATTCCACGAGTCCATAAAAGTACATCAAGGATATTACTACCCGCAACATCCTCAACAAGGATAGACTCCAACTATTGGCAATAGCTCCGAAAGGTGAAAACAATATACGTTTGTCTGTGTTGGTCCCAGTGGAAAAAAGTTGAAGACATTTTCTTTACGATTACAAAATAAATAAATAAATAAATAATAAATTATTCAACATTTTAGAACCCGTTTTTCCAAAACGCAAAAATAATGACCGAAAACGTAAACTTGCATTCAATGTCTTTGACTATAGCTGTGTCATGCATTACTATAAAAATTGGTCCAACACATCATTAACTGTTCTCTAAACTTATCAACTTTGTACACACCTTCCATATAATCGGAAATGGGTTATAGCCTTACCGCTGTGGTAGAGCATGGCTGTGTATTGATAAATGCAAACATGAACACCATCTTCTTGTAACAAATTTTATTTTACATAATGTCTTTATATACTGAGATATTCTCAACTAGATGAGCAGAACTGTGGAGGAACGAGTAATGATCACGTGATAAATAAAAACAGATATGCCATATGTTGTAAGCAGAAAAAGTAATTGGAATGAGCAAGCGACATTTTTGATGAGCAAACAAATAAAACAAAAATAACCAACGTATGTAAAATACATTCTTCTTCAAAGCTCCTTATTTTATACAAACTCACACTGTACTGATGTTTCAAATTATTACCTGTTTTACAAATTATTACCTGTAGTATACATGCATTCCAATGATGCTTTGAGGAAGCTTTAAAATACTTGCAGACAGTCTAAATTTGACAGTGGAATTGATAATGGAATCTTGATAAAGGCAATAAAAACCCAAGTTAAAAACAAATTACAAAATGGGAAGAAAAAGAGATAATAAATGAGTGTATTTGATGCTGTATACACTACAATCAGTCGCTGATGGGAATCAACAATACATTTTAATATTCAGTGATATTGATAATACGAAATGAACACATATTTGCAAAAATCTCAAGATGGTATAAACATAGCCGATTAACAATGACTTCTATTATCATGTACATTTCAGGGATGGGTCTTCTTGACATGGTCTTCCTCTTAATAAATTGTCTACAGACTATGAACATAAAATAGTATACTGATATTACATAAGCTAGTGCATGTAGTGGTATTAACAGATAAATTAACAGATCTTTTGAGACATATACACTTGCCATAAATTTCAATTTCATCATGATCAATAACACATAGATTAAGTAGCATACTAAAAAAACCTCATTGTACATATTGTTATTCTTTGATTTATTATTTACTTCATTTCTTGTGTGATGTACGGTATTTCAATGATTTCTTTAATAATGCATACCTTATTCATTTAATCAGTTAATTTTAAGGCACAAACATGTTAAGTACAGATGTCAAAATGCCATTATTAGCACAAGCTATGAGATGTTGCCATGTTATTTTAAGGTTACCTGGCTTGGTGCAGTATGACCTCAATGAAGATTACTTGAACATCATATATTGTAAGTACAAATACCAGTATTTTACATATTGCAACATGTGTACTAGCTGAGCCTGAAACAGATAAATAAGGAACTAGGTATGATAAGCATACAATGGATATGGAATGTTTGGTCAAATTTAACAATTGTCAGTATCATTGACGGACAAATTTAATTAGTCTCAACTTCAAAGATCTCATGTTATAGTGATAACCGTACATGGGACAAACAAGTAGTGACAAACAAATATTTTGATAATCAACTATTTTGATATAAACTAAGCTAATTGGTCAGTTTTAATACCCGGTAAGCAAAAAGCACAATAAGCATGATAAATGAACTATAAAAGATGACACACTAGTAAATAGAAAAATAGTACATTTTGAAAGGAATATAACATTCTTATATAAAAAAAAATGACAAAATTGTTCTTTGTAGATTGACTTAAAAAAATATGTGTATATAAACAAATACTAAAATAGTTCAAACTTTAACATGTTTAAAATCATGGGGTACTTATTTTCCAAAGTTCCTTCTCATTTAACATGCTTACTGTAAAATATTCAATCTATTGTGGAATGCAACTCCACATTCTAACAAATGTAAACAATATCTATATGAAAATATAATATAAGCATACATGTATATAGATCGAATTATTACTGAACGAAATATTTTAATAATTTAATTAAAGAGATAAGATTTTGGCTTAACATGCTTATCATATACCATACCTTATATTAAATGGAATGGACTAATATAGGAATGATATCTGATTTTATAACACGTTAATAACGTTGCCACTTATAATGTACTTCCACAATGTGACTGCCTTGGCCAGGACCTGTCTTTGACATATACATATAGTTCCTGTTTTTAATCCCATGATGAACGAAGCAGTAGATGGACAGTCATGTTTATAGTCGCTTTCTAGAATCTTTCACTAACATCACGACTTGTTAGTTTAGGGCAGGAGGAAACCTGCAACATCTGTAGCGCTGAATGTTGCAGTAAACCTGCGATCACTGGATGGTACTGACTGACCAAGGATGATAACTTCTGCATCAGAAATGTAACTTCTGCGGGGGCGGGATTTGAACTCAGTACCTTTCGTTCCGAAGTCCAACGTTCTACCACTGCACTACATCCCACCCTCAACCATTATACACAAAGTAATTAGTGATAATCCAAGTGAACAACATTACTAAATGCTACCTAAACATGGGTTAATACATATTGGAACATTTGTATTTGACATATAGTCACATAGTTTTTACATTTCTAGGCATGATTGATAACTTTTAACACATAATGTCATGGTTAACCAACATCGTGGAAATGCAAATGAAAGTTAATTCTCATTGTTAAAGTTTGATAGTAACATAAAAAAACATGTAACATTTAAAGTATTGGGCCACAGGTGGTTTTTAATGTTCTTGATAACAAGTTGATCTAACAGTATATATCTATAACTCTCTAAATATATATACAACATGTACAAATGCAGTACAAATGGTGACTTGGAAGTTCATGAAAAGTGGCAGCGATGTTCACAGTTCTCATGGAGAGAACGTAATACCGAGGAAATGCATCAGATCGGGGAAAAAAACAAAGATGTTCACAGTTCAGTAATGGAATGGCATTATACTGAGGGAATGCTTCATACCAGGGAAGACCACAGTTCAGTTCTTGTGGAATGACATACACCAATTTTGAGGAACTGTATCAGATCAGAGAAACGGCAGCTGCAGATGAAGTTCCCAGTTCAGTTCTTGTGATTTGACGTAATACTGAGGAACTGTGTCAGATCGGGATCAGTGATGTTGGAAGGGATCCTCCTTTGGTTCTTATTGATTCTCAGCAGGATGCACATACTGGAAATGGTCCCATCGGCTTTACTCAGTTCATTGACACTCAGCTGATGCCTGGTGCACTGCAACTTCTCGTCCAGAAGCCCGTAGCCTTCCTTCATCAGTTCCTCATTGGTCCTGTGTATCAGCCTTCCGTTGACATACAGCATGTCAGCTCCAAGCTTGGAGGGCATCTGCAAGACCTTGTAGTTGTAGCTCTTCAGAGCGTCCATCCGCTTCATGATCATCCTTGGTCCATCGCCTCCAGCCACCACCAACTCGTTCTTTCCGATCACCGTGATGGCGTCCTTCAGATGAAGAACGTTGGTGTCGCCGATGTTGATCGGCGTGACGTCGTAATCCTCGAAAACCTGGGCCACAGCGACCGCTCCTTTCTCGTTGGTGCGGTTTCCGATGCCCACGAAGATCTCCTTCCCGGAGAAGAGCACGTCTCCTCCATCGAGCTTTGCGTCGGGGTCTTCCATCTCTCGGACGTAGAAGTGGAGATCGTTCTTAAGAACTCGGCGTATCTCCCCGACCTCTCCTTGTCGCGAGGCGTGTCCCGGCCGCGTTATAAGGACGGTGCCCCCTATAACGATGGCGGTGTCTTCCACGAAACAACAGTCGGGATACTTCTCATCCTCCTGCAGCTCGATCAGGTTAATGTCGCACGACTGTAGTACTGCGAGCAGATTCCTGTACTCAGAACGCGCCTTGTCCAAGTCAATGGTGACATTGCCTTCTGAAACAACAGCCTTGTCTTTGAAACTGTTCGGGATTCGCGAAACGATCGCGTAGTTGTAGTGGAAAGCCGCCATTTTGAAGAGGATATCCTGATTGAAATTACCTCCCTTGAATCGTCCGGTGACTAGCTCGTCAGAATATGTAAACCGGCTGCTGGATCATGTACGTGACAATAGACGCATCGGAAATAGTTTAGTAACATTATCAGCTTCAAATATATGAATACAGATATTGATAATTCCATCAGATATATTCACAATGCTTCCAATTACCATATAAAGTCACACAATAGTTTGACTACACGATTAATAAATATTTATTTCAAATTGTTTTCAAAAGTAACTAGAATATATGCATTGCTAACAGATGAATCATCCATTCATACACATACCGCGGACTACTATAGCGTCAGTTTTTCACACCCGAACTGATGTCGGATATCTGTCTCAATTTGCTATAAAAACCTAATAATTATATGCTTAGGCCTTACATGTCAGTCATAACAGCTAGAATAAGCATGTCCATCATCGCCAGCAAAGCCTGGCGAAACACCCGGGCCGTCATTTCGACGTCATTACGACGTCGTGTTGCTATCTGGGGTGTGAATATTGTTGTATTTATTGTATTTTGCACTATTCTCGAATACATTCCTATTATGTCTAGCTTAGATACCTAAGCCGTAACTGTTACAGTATGGCACGAATGTTTTAAGTATTGTCTTTAAAAGTATATTTAAGGAATAAAATAAAAATAAAATAGGCCTACTAGTCTATATATCCCAGCTAGCATGGTAACCGGTAGGAAGAGATGTTGATGTGAATGTTAACCCTAAAACCTGTAACACGGCAGCTTGGTTGCATATCCCCAGGGAGTAGAGATGGAATCTGATTGCACAGTGATCCGCTGACCGGGGTAATAATCAGCAGCGATGGCTGGAAATTAGGCGTTAAAACCATTATTATTCAGTGTAAAGTTTGCCGGCCGTGCAAGACTGTAATTCAAAAAGCACCTTTGAACATATGGAAAGGGTACGTGCTATATAAATACGGTATAACAATAACTTCAACTTTAATTTACTCCTTAAAAAAAAGGAGATGTTTCGTGTGCTCGCATATGAGTACCAGAACTCGTATGTATGTGGTATCGTGATTTTATATACGAAAATGGTGAAAAGAAAACTTTGAAAGAAAAATATGTATCAATACGTACGCACTCTAATAAAGTTGCACATACAATTAAGTGCATTATTAATTTTACATAGCTATTCATCAACATAACAACACTGCAATGAATGAATGTACAGAAACATCTACTGTATACTGTATGCCTACATCATATTTCTATTTTTTTTTCTTTTTGTTATATAATATTGCAATATTCTGAAAGTTTCCGCGTCTAAAATCCTTCTAAGTGACTGTAGACTTTCAAGTTTCCATCCCCTCATGAATTACCTCCCTTCGCTATATGTTTTGTCATTTCACTGGAACGCTATGAATTTCCGCGTGGGGTACAGTGCGCATCTACTCTGCGCATTTGGACCATCCTATCCTACCCGGCGTTGTTTTCGGAAACTACTGACCTAACCCATTCCTAAAACCTCTGATTCTGCTAAAAGGTGAGTGCGATCTTTGGTTTTAATCTTGCAGGTCGGATGCTATGGAGAAACCGGAACGTCTGTGCTCATTTTGCTGGTCGACATAGTCCTATACGGGAGCCTGGTAGTGGTATTAAAATTTGCCAACTGCTGCCCATGTTTGGGAGTACGGCCTTTCACACGAGTTTGGTGTCATATTCATAAACGTAGCCGGCGTCCAGCGAATTGTTATCAAAATTGCATGTCGTAGTTACTCACAAAGTTAACGAGTGAGTTGGTAAATGGTGACATAATATTCTAGTGGAGCTTGATGCACTTTTTGGAAGCACACCGGTAGGAAATATAGTTGAAAGGGTTCGCCCTTTTTTTCACACAGGTGAATGCATATCTACTACTACGTTACTTTTCCACCTTCTCAAATCTTCTGGAAGTTTGCAAACACATCCTAAATAACTAACACCCCCGTGAATCACTAATCAACGAGTCACACGTTGTCAATTAGCTTAATTGGATAATTTCCTCGTTTGCATTTACTCGTATCACCTGTCCGCGCGTGTAGTAGGCATATGTTACCGGCGTACCGCAGTACACAACGCGTCGTGCGCTACTTGTAGATTTCAGGTGTTGTATATTTCATAGCCGTGCTAGACAGCAGACTCATCACTTTACTGTCACTGTTGCACGGAAGGACTGTGTTGAGTTCTGCTGTCAACCGACTGGTGCACGCACCTGTCATCTGTCATGAATGAATGACACACACTGAAATTTACAATAACATTTTTTAAAGGCTCCCCAAACATTTTTTTTTCTTTTTCTATTATGGTGATATTATTATTATTGCTTTTGGTAATCGGCTGGTGATTGACAGTGTGTTTAAGTTTAATAAGTTTTGTGTTATTAATTTAATTAAAATACATTACAGACTTTTTGAGGCACCTGTCCCTGTGCCCTTTTGGACATGTAACTATAGGTAAAAGGCTTGTTAATCTGGACTAATTCACCTGTCCGACTTTGAATCGTACCTGTCCCAGACAGGCGGACAGTCCTTAGTGTCGAGCCCTGCATATATGTCATTGAACCGTAGACACATTAATATAAATAATTTATTATAATTATTCAACACTCCAGTCATGCATGTATTTTGATCGAATATTTGTAATACTTAATTAATTTGTTAATCATTCCATAATAGCTGTTGCACAATTCCATTATTACCGTACCCACACATTGTCACATCTTAATTATATTCTTATTCTAGAATTAACATTATTATTTTGATGACAGAACCATGTTGTACAACCACTGCAGAGATGTGACTCATGAACATTCATGAATTTTATATAGAAGGGATATAGAACAGTAGTAATATGTTCTCTGAATATTTATGAAAATTGGCATTGATGTATGACTTTTGCCATTCACAATGTAGATCGAGTGTTTTAGTATTTAGTTGTTTTTAGAAATCCAGAAAAAAATATGTATTGATCGACTCATCTGAGTAAAAAGTCTAGAAAATAATAGGTATTGAGCAAATATTTATCTACCAAGATTTGTATATGATTGGACATAATTATATAAAATCAGACTGAAATGATGGCATTAGTCCTTTAATGTTGAGAATCTATACTGAATGAAATTGATTACGACATGGGTAGGTCCACATGGTTTATTACAGTTTGTTTTAACTGTTCCGACTTGTCAAACAAACTCAGCTAGGTTCAGATAAAACATACATTGATTAACTTGATTACACTATAATTAAATTAGCGTTGTATTCATGCAGGAACATGTGTACAGAACTCCTCTGTTGTTTACCTTGAAATAGACATGTACCGTAATAGATGCAGTTATCGGGCTTGATGTAGTGTCAGTATCACGGACGGGAAGGGTTATGGACAGGATGCCACCATACATTTCTCTGATACATTTCAGTGTACATTTCACTTATACAGCATGTAGCAGTTGAGATATATATCACTGTGCAATCTATGTCTGTTTCCAGTGTTAAAGTATGACACTTATTGTCACAGACTTTGAGATAGTATTTTAAAAGTTTGCTAACTCTAAGGAAACCCACATGGTGGTTTGCTTGGTGCAAACTATAAATTAGAATTTAAAGGAACACTTATTGATTCTTGTGGTTTATCGTGTTCAATGTATTACTGTGCATTCTCACTTATTCTAGTCATTGGTAGACACTATATACAAGTATAAGGTTGTATTGATTTGGTCTGAAGTTGAATGACCTAGAATGTTGATGGATATAGTGTATATCAATGAATACAAGTCCATACACATTTAATCCATCGAAGAGCTATTGCTTATCTCTATTACAATATACATAACAATTGTGATAGATAGGTTAATGTTTAACCTTCAAAATGAATGTTGTCTTTGAATTTGATGTTGTAGTTGTACATGTAAAATGGCCATAAAATGGAAATCTCTTTTAGTTTTTTTAACCTTTTCTCTGCTGGTGGCATCCTGAGATGCCATGTAGACAGCATTGGATTTGGAAGTGAGAAATGGGTATTTCTCTACTTTTTATTTTCTCTATATTTGAGTTCAAGGGTATCAATTTTATGTGATAGACATTCAGAAATGTCTCAGCAATTTTATGTGGCAGTCAGAAACGTCTTGGTAACATTTTCAAAAATGCCACCTATCCAAATATTTGTACAAATACTTATTATCACATTGATACAGCCTTGCATCTCAGTAGTCACGGTTATTATACACTAAGTCTCCTTTTGCCTTCAGCAGTAGGAAGATGAAGGCCAGTTTACCTGGCATTGACCGAAATAGGTCACAGCGACCTCCTTCTGCACGCTTGAGAGGGCATTTAACACTGCAATAGTCAGAAGGATTTTGTAGCTTTCCATCAAACCTAGACTCATTAATTAATTAAGTCTGCATGCCTAGGTAGGAAATTAATTTTGTTGTATTTAAACATGATGTAATGGGTAGGTGTTCAGTTCCATTCCTGGTTTTTGCAAGACTGCCTTTAATCCGTTCGTAATTCACGCTAAGAATTCTCATTGATTAATTGATTAGTCCCGTATTACTATATCAGCATTTTATTGTTTTCTTCATAGAGCATTGGTTTAGCTGTTATGCATACTGAGTGGTACCGGTACTAAGGAAGATTTCTTAATGCAAATATGAATTTACCTCTGGAGACCCTATTTATCTTGATTAAGATATGTTCTCATTTTGAATTAGTTATGCTTCAGTTTTATTAAATCTCCTGTTTTAGCCTGCTTTAATCATGCAGAAAAAATATAGGGTTTTGTTTTCAAGTTTTAACCTTTTTCGATCATGAGACAAAAAGTCACAGGATTTCATAGACCTATATTTGAATTGAAATTTGAATCTAAGGTATGCATGTAAGTTGTACGTTTATTGATTTTCCTAGGTCAATAGTACAACGTTTACAACCTCAATGTATGTGTGATTGATTGCAATTCAATACAATTTCCATTCACACCTTGTCAATTTCTATTTAATTCATAGTTCATGTAAATGAATTAAAGCTCTTAGAACTCATATACCACAGGTACTACAGGTACATGTACTAAGATGTTTTAATAAACAATGAATGTGTTTAAGTTTTTAGTGTACAGGAATGTATTTAAGTTTTTAGTGTACAGGATATTGGTTAGTGCAAATTTGAATACATGTATTGTAAGGTATTTTTAGTGCAATTTTGGGTATTCGTGGTATTGTTTAGTATAGTGCAAATTTGATTGTACAAGGTATTATTTAGTGAAAATTTGTGCATATGAGGTATTGTTTTGTGCAAATTTGCGTATACAAGGTATTAGTGCACATTTGCATCTTCTTACTTGAGTTTTGATACACGAAATGGACAATATCTATTTTGTTGTACATGCAATATACTAGTTTGATTGATACTTGTTTTCTATGGCAGGGCTCGCAATTACCACTCGCCTCCTCGCCAGAGCCATTTCTCCCAATGCAAAGGTATTGAGGACAAGTAGAAATTCATAACAACATTTGTATCACTATTCGGGCGAGTACAGCTAAAGTTAGTTTCTATCCCTGCTACGACCTCTAATAAGTTGAGGAAGTATATCTATTCCCAGTTACGTAATGTGTGTAATGTAATGTTTCTGTACTTCCCATTGACATAGACATAACTGTTGACTTACATGGGCGTGAAATTACTTCAACATGAGTAATGGTTTTCTTCATAATTGTTGCCAAAATATCTCGCCATTTTTTTTCCTACCTGTTTCATAACAAAGATTTCTATATTGTTTGTGTTAAGATTTATGATGTGTTAGCTTTACCATGTTTACTCGTGATATAATTTGAGTTGTTTTAAAGTAAGCTGATATGGAAGTAATTCAGTAATTGTATGATCCTGTTAAGATTTTCTTCAATACATTGGATTGTATTACCCATTCGTAAGGAACAAGAAAAGAAATCTTGTTAGCAAACTTGAATGCTAACGTGATTAATAAGAAATATTACATTAGCTTACTGTTTTAGTTGTCAACTTGTATGCAGTAAATAACGTTTCACCCATTGTCAAATAATAGCTTGTTTAATTTTTATCGTTTTTATTTTATTTTTTGAATTGTTGTTTAGGGCCACTTGTAAAATTCTAACAAGATGGCATTGATAATATTGCACTACAACTATACAGTATTTGAATAATGATTTTTTTTTAGATTCTTTTACAGTTATTCTTTACTCTGTTAGTTGCATTGAGAATAAAACAGTGAAAAATTGTGAAGATAATAGAACATATTTTAAAGATATTGTGTGCATTATCCGAATTTAATTATAATCAATTCTCTGATTCTGACATGTTATCAAAGGTACAACTTGTACTTTCAAGTTAAAAACTGAAAGTAAGCAATGAAAATGCATCATTTAACACAACCTGTTCTAGGATGTATGGCTATAAATGTGATACATGTATTGACAAGTAAATTTATTGGTTAATAGTGGCAGCAATCTATGGAACGTGTGATCAGGTGATGCATTCCACCTCTGCTAAATATCTGAATACCTAAAACTAATAATTTGACCCACCGACTGCTGACTGTGCATTTTGTGGACTCGGTCAACCGTGAACACAGTTTCAATAGCTTTCTCGTAGTTTTCTTGCTTGTAGGGTTTCTCTGTGGTGTGTGTCATCAACAAAATTCTATATCTTTGCACTGGTGTGTCACCTCGTTATAACACCTTCAGTAGCAATAGTTTCATTATACAACATCATCATATGGATGTTGATAGAAACATTTTTCTTGCGATTAATTCCCATTCAATTTCCAATTTCTCCATGGTAGAAACACGTGCAATGTTACAGTTTTTTTTTTTCTCTGGAATTTTATCTGAATAGCTAAATCTTGCATCTGTTAATAGTTTTGGCTTTTGCATGTTTTTGTACATGCCATTTTTATTAGGATTCTTTCTTCAAGATGAATGGTTCTTTGGAATTGGAGTATCTGTTTATTAAAGCCATCTTAAACTAAACATGCATAGAATATCACTGTCAGTGTATTTCTACATTTTTTTTTAACAAAATATAAATATTCACATATCTATGTTACAGTTTTCACTATCAGATACAGTGTTTTCAAATTAATAAGGTAAATATTGTTATCGCCATCAAACACTTAGCATAGTATACATAAATATAGATTTTTTTTCATGGTCAAAAGTACTATTATGGCATCTAATGTTGTATTCAGCATAAAGAAGGTTCAGTTAAAGCAACTGAGTTATGGGGATTACACAATACAGGACGATGCTATGGCATTGATATCTAAACACTACATCCCTTACTTAAATTAGTATTGATATCTAGCGATAATAGCATCATTGCTAGAAACTTCATGGTGTAGGAAACCTACATTCCAGCAAGTACGGTATGATGAAATTGATTCCTATGCTTCAAGTCGATTGCAGGATCTGATAACTGTATTATCAGTTTGATCACTAGCTGCCTAATCTTTATCATGTGTCAGATTCTGATTGATTGAAATATATTACGTTCGATAGATGATATTGCATCGTTGAACATTAATTAAAGGTACACCGACTTAAAGTGGAAAATGTTATCTTTGGCTTTGTGGTAAGCTACTTTACAACTTGCTAGAGTGCTTGTATTTTTGTCCTGATAGATCTTTAAATTTTTTATCCACCCAATTTAATAAAGCAACTTTTGATATAAATTATTATCTAATATTTGTTGCCATATTTTTCACATGTCAGTCAAATTTATCATGTTGCTTTAAGCATATTCCAAAGTTTAGCTCCTCCTCTTTCTCTTCAGCCCTTGTTGTACGTTAGAGTTGTAAGATTCATGGTTCACATAATTTTTCAAAACATGTCTTGTTTTCTGATCGAGTAAATTTTACAAGCTGATCTGAAGTTACATCCTTGCTTGACACACGGAATACCTGTAATGCTGTCACTAGTAAGTCTTCTACCCTACCTCAGTATGGAACATGATGATGCTTTAACCCTTTTGGTTCCATTTATTAAGGAGAATGTTAACATTCTCCATGCTGGATTATGTACATACACTACTGCTTATGGCATCTCCGGTTGCCTACAGCAGGGAGAGGGTTAGGCAGTGTCTTAATTTGCACATAGTTATTGGATGTTACTAGAGGTGCATTCAAAGACGGAATCGGCTTGCAAGCTGCTTAGCTAAACTGGTTCCCTGTCTCATCTACGGTTCATACGACTCTTGAGACAGTGGCAAGTTTGGTCAGCCGCTTGCCAGCCGATTTCGTCTTTGAACTCGCCCCTGTTGATTCTCTATGTTGAATTCTGTATGAATACATGTAAAAAGATATGCATTTCTATGTGAATACCTATGAAAATCTTAATTTTCTTTCAACACTCATGCCAGTCAATCTGTGAAATACTAGAAGTAATTTTGTCATTTCAAGGTTCTTAAAAATTTGCCTGAGCGAATCAAAATTCACTGAAAGTTTCAGACATTTTACACATTGCCTGATTTGGGACATTGACTGTAACATATATGCATCTGTTGCAGCCATGATCAATGTTCTTGCTATGTAGTACTCATGCTTGTAATTGACAAGTTTGTCGTCAATAACAGGTGGGACATATACACACCTGTCACTCAATGTCAAATTCAAATATTTTCCTGCTTCTGAATCATTCATGAACGTGTTGACTGATTAACGCTCTCCCTGCTGGATTAGCCACAAACACAGCTCTTTAGGGCATCTCTGGTTGCCTGCAGCAGTCAGAGGGCTAAGAGAAAATATGTGCTTGTGTGCTAACATTTCGAATTATAGTAAAACCTTAAAAACCTACAGGACATCGACATGATAGACAAAGACTATTAAAAAAATATTTTCAGTGTAATTTTTTTAATATAAATGTATTGCATTTTGTGATTTTGATTTCATAATTTATTTCATATGTAGCATTACTATATTTTTCACAAGTTGTGATATAAAAAGACTAGCAAGTTACACCAGATATATAAAATAACTAGCAGCTCTTGGGTTTTCAAGTTATATGAAGACACACCTTGCTATTATTTCCTTTTCAACTACTTTTTCTGAAGCTCATAGCACCACATCCTGTCTACATTTCATGAAAGAATCATACCTGTTGTCCTGGCGTAAATCATGGTTTAGTTATTTCCTGTTGTAGTCAAGATATGGCACACCTACTGATTTACGTCACAACTACAGTACAGCCCCTTTGTTTTTATATTTAATATTATTATTATTATTATTGTTATTAATATTATTATTATTAAACTATTATTATTTCTAATTACATGTATTACTATTATTTTTATTTCAATTTTTGAGAAATTATTATTATTATTATTATTATTATAGTCACTAGTGGAGCTATGTGATTGTTATAAGACTGGTGTTGTGTCCTGTTTGTGTTGAACTTTGTGCAGTTAATTTACATGTCAAAACTGGATATTTGTGGGAGTAGCATCAGAAAAGTTTGTTCATGTAAAAATACAAAATAAATTTTGGTCAAGTGGACAGATCAGATTGCCAAATCCACTGTAGATTTATTTTGTTAATGATTTTCTGTGACAATTATACAAGAAAAGATATATTAACATGTATTTACAATCGCTGATAGTTACTCATTCATGCCTCTAAATGCATGTGACATATTTTTCACCACTTGATCTCCTATCCCCTAATGTCGTCACATACAGGTGAAAGATTCCCGCTGTGATGTAAATCAATATCTCGCCCACCTATCCCCCAGTACTTGACATACCCTTGTTGCTCAGACAGCGACGGGGGACCTAGTACTGGTGAGGGCCAGTAAGACCAGTAAGACATTATCAGGCATAAGTCACGTGGTCCTCTGACTTAGTGTAGGTGGTAGAAGACCCTCTTATAGGTGTTAAAAAGGATATTAAGTCTGAACGTATGTATCAGTGTATTGTTGATCCTCAAATTTCTTTGTTGATTATTCTTCTACATGCTATCGCATATAAGTTGCGTATTACTGTTTGGGAGTAAATACGAATTGAGACCCGCATGCTTTACGTCCTCCATACTGGATTAAAAAGAAAAAAAACGTCGCTGCTTTTTTGGGCATCTCCAGTTGCATGCAGCAGGAAGAAGGTTACATTATTTTTCAAAGTCGCAGCTGATATCAATCTGTGATTGGTTCTCTTTGGGAATTGAAATAAATGCTACATCAATAGGTACATCAAACGGTGGTGCCACACCAGGGTAATCATAGTAGAATTCTATCAGCAAATCATCTCATTGATGAAAGGATGGACATGAGGATCTAAAAAGGTATTAAATTATCACACATGTATTCCACAAATATTATTGAGTATTTGATGTCTTTTTTAATTAATGGATGAATTTCTTTAATTTCCTTGTGAGATCATCTAGGTTATTATGAAAGTATGCACAGGGTCACTCTGACCTGTTATTGCAAGGTTAATCATATGCAGCATACTTTAATCTATTTTTGAAAATGGAATTGAACAGGGTGGCTATCTTCGCCCTATTCTTTTCACACTGTATGGATATTTTGTTCTGTCTTCATTCCATGAACTAGTATGGGTTACATCATAAGTTGCTGGTGACTATCTTTAAAATATTGCTGTTGATGGGCAAACTATTCCTGCCGCCATGTTAAGCAATGAATCACTCAATATAACTTGTCAATTAATAAAAATGTATCCACAATTTTGAAAATAAAAAAAAGAGTTTGAAAATGTTACAGAATTATTCTTATAATTTTATAATTTACTGTACATTCATTTTTCATGTTTTGAGTATGGTAGTAAACAATGTGATGGTATTTATGAGAATAAATCAAAACAATATATCAAATGACAAAGGGTGCACGATTATGACTGTTTTTCTTTCTAATATTTAACATGGAAAGTACTGTCAAGGGAATCTCGTTAAAGCAGCATGCAGTCCTAAGTGAGCATACATATCTACGTGGGATATGGATGAATGTGTCATTGTACATCACGTCAGGAAATGGGATATTTGATTTTAGTACCACGCTCACCTTAAAGGAACCAACGTGCGCTCAACTTCACTTTCTTATATCTGTGCACTTGCTCTCTTAACGTAACCCCAGTATATCATATATATCTGTGCAGCAGACCTGATATCTTTCCAAGTGATATATTATTAACTCAAAGAATGTTATCGGAGCAATAACCCTTTCACTCCCAAGAAGGCTAATAAAGAATATCAGGATTTTCTTTCTGATATTTTTTTCCATTCATTATTATTTGGATCATGTCAAGTGTGGTACTATTTGTGGTGGTGTAGCGTGACTTGGAAGGTGGAAGCAATTATTGTAATGTCAGTGGAATATAAATGTGATGTTTAAATGCAGGAAACAATCAGACGATGACTGTCAAATTATTCAAATTGATGTGTTTTGACACATGGCATGGTATATATACTCCATTCAGGCGCCTCCATTCTCATGGAATTGGTAACAATGGAATTTCAAGATACCTGTGAAAAGTGACATTTATTTAATGATTTGTTATTACATGTATTATAATTGGTGAGTTGATGTTTAGATCAGCTTTCAAGATTGTTTCACTTATATCATGGCTTGTCAGTTTATGACAGGAGGAAACCCACAGTATCCATAGAGCTGAATATTGCAGTAAACCTGCAAGTACCGGCTAGTACTGACATGTTTAATGATACCAAAGAGTTGAATATGGTTGGTAATAAAGTGATTAAATTACATGTCAAGACACGTCAACATGATGATTTATTGGAGATTTGCTGTGGGATGATGTTCATATGACATGTTTAATGGATGTATATTTCACTTGATTTTACCATGTTCCAGTTATGCAATACTAGATACATACGCTTGTAGATTAATTTTCACTTCATCGTGCAGATATGCAGGGTATTGAAATCTCAATGCAAATATTTACCATGTTGATAGTGTTAACTCAAGTACCGGTCGTACATTACAACCAATCGGTGGGTGGGGTTCATATACAAATACAACTTGCCATCCCCCTCAGGAATTTCACCAGCTTGCATGTTTCAAATGACAGGGCGACCTCACGCTATCTCTGTGTGTATGCCATTGAGTCATGTTAACAGAATCTTCACTATATTATCTGATTTAGCCAGACCTATTTTATTACTTGCATTTCAGGTCTGTGTGCCCTGCCATAACTTCTCTCTCTCTCTCTCTCTCTCTCTCTCTCTCTCTCTCTCTCTCTCTCTCTCTCTCTATTTCCTTCCCTCTCCCCCTCTCTCTCTCTCTCTCTCTCTCTCTCTCTCTCTCTCTCTCCCTCCCCCTCTCTTACTTGATTTTCGTTTGTATATTTTAAGTGCGGTAATGGGTATATAATTAGTCATGATGCACGTTATGGGTCTACAGATATATCAGTATAGGCCTATATATATATATACGTGCCTTATTGGACTATAGGTATATTGTTTGTCAGTTACTCATGTCTGAGTATCTATTACTATAAAACACCGGGGTGTAGGTGGTATGCATGCATGGTGATATATAAGGGTATACCTACGTATTGGAGGTGTATAAGGCCTATTTACATGTGAGTGGGTGTATATTGGGGTGGTGGATGTGTGTAATAGTGGGTGAGGACATAATGTGTTAGGGGTTCATGTGTTAGTGATTCATGTACACTATATGTTTGCAATTTGTATATATAATTGGCTGCTAATTACTAGTATACAGGAAGTGTATACTGCTATGAAGGTGCATGTATTGGAAGTATATGGGTACACTAATATCACAGTCTGTTCTATACTCAGCAAAATTAATCAAGGGCCTGTATCCATTTTCGACATGTAAGCTTATAGCATTGTATTATTTTAATAACAGAGTTTCCAAACGTGTGGGTACCAAGCACTCTTCAAGAAGTTGCAGATGAACCGGAAGAAAAATGGCACCGGTTTCCTAAAACCGAGTTCCGAAATTTGATAGAAAACGTATCTGCCGACCGGTAATTAATTTTGTTGAGTATAGTATAATATCCATTATCATTTAAATCCCGTATGCCTATATACTAATCAATCATATTGTATTCCAGGTATACATTATTAAGACAATAATATGGCAAGTATGCCGGTGTTTGCAAGTTGTATATACCCCGTGTATGAATGACCTTCCGTTATTCTGTGTTTATATAGACTTTGTATAATAGAGTTCGTATATATAGGTTATACCATATGTTCTAATATTAAATTGTGCAGTACGACTGTACGAGCCATTAAATGTATTATGTGCAAGGTAAATATACCCGGTTAAAATAGTTTGAATTCCCGCATTGAGTTCGAATTGAGTGCAAGTTTATACTTAATTAATACGTGGAATTGAATGTACAGTATATATAGATCCGTGTTGATACAGTGCCGTACCGTTGCATACTCTAATAGATCAATCACTGATGCGGTGGTGTCGCTATCAGCCTGTGATAAACATTGAATACTATATGATATCTATATAATGCATTGCCATATCTATCTCTTATGAATAAACATCATGCAGTTGGCATTTTTGGAAATTATTATCAACATATAAACATTGTCAAGCGCGTAGCTATATTTTAATACGGAAGCGCCGCACTGTTTTCTTTAAAAACAATATGTTAGCTATATAGGAAAGTAATGTGGAAGCGTTTGCGTATATAATCTATATCTGCTAATTGGCTGCTACGCTCCCGATTGTAAATTAATGCTTGGTTTCGAAAACTCCATATATATTAGTAATGTTCATACTTATTTGAGTATGAGAGATTGACAGTTATAATATAACTGATGTAAGATTTGACATGGTATACTATACCGTCGTGTATGTCTATAATCAGATATAGGCCTACATGTATATAAACTGTCTGTCTGTCTGTCTGTAAACTGCATGTGGTGACATTTAGCTCCATACATGGTTCACTGTGTGGTGGTGGTGATGTTGTTGTTGTTATTGTTGTTATTGCTGTTACTGCTGTTGCGTCGTTCACTATACAATATTTTTATCTAGCTCAGACAGATGACTGGTTGATGCGTTGTGTATAGGATTAACTTGTCTTAAAGTATAGTCATTACATAGATATAGGATTGCAAATTATGCCTTTCTAACGTGATCTATGACCTCAACGTTATTTAATATATATAGGCCTACTATAGCAAGTTCATGTTTGATGCTTCCATGCATCTATATAGAAATTCATTGGGCATGATATATCGAAAGTAGGTCCGTCAACGATATTCTGCAGTAAGTCTCCCCCACACACACACAAACACGCACGCAGAGAGAGAGAGGTGGGGGCGCGTGG
>JAUTBQ010228882.1:0-20291 GCA_032361185.1 Lepetodrilus ovalis | reverse complement strand
TAACATTATATAGAAAAATAATAAAAATATTAAAAAATTATGATTAAATACATGCAAGTATGAAGTTGCCCCTTTAAAGCGTGTACGTATTTTTCTATTTCTAACTTGTTACCAGACTATAGCCATATTTCAGTAACATAGACGATCTTAGATTAATTATATTAGAATTATATTGCACGTAAAATAATTACCCATAGATAACCGTGTCGGCTTGTCGTGTTTTAATGCTAGAGTTGTCGAATTTGTCGACTAACACTTGGAGATAAAGACCATAAGCCTGTACTCTGAAGACATTTCTTCGTTTCATAGGATTTGTGCGTCAATAAATGTAGGTTTATATTGCCATTTTGATGTCGAGCCTCCGTGTATTAAAATTATCATCGCTGACGGAAGAACGCAACAGCGTTATTTAGTTAACTTCTTATTCGTGTACTAGAGCTCCCCAACCAGTATGATATACTAGTATACCGGTGTAAGCGTTCAGTTAGCAAATATTAGCATATCAAGATTCGCTTGCACTTGATACTGTTTCAAAGGTGTCGAAATTCAAATTATCTGTGGAATTGACACCCACTTCCCGGATAGAAGTTAATAATTATACCCTTTGATGTTAAAACGTGTTTATTTATGAATTATTTAACCATCGTCTAAATTAGCTATCAATCTGTCTACAGGAATTAATTTCATCCATTAGGTTGGCGTTTTTACAAACACATGTCAGCCGGCCCTTTTAGCTGCTCGTCCCTGCTTAGGCCTGATTGGGAATTTAATCTCGTACGTGCATCTGGACTGAGAATCATCGGAGTGCTTGTCACCAGCCGTCCGCCAGGGGTCCAAAGGCACGTGCATGATCCAAGAACCCGGATGACGACAGTCGGTGACAGTTGCCAATCAGATCAGCGGGGGCATCGTATTGTTCGGTTTTTGTAATCAAGATTAGGTTGATCATGTTTAATCTTTGTAACCTCCCGACAACCTTTACTTGTGTGCTTCAGATGAAGTGCACGTCAAGAGGAGTTTAGGTTACAGATTTCCCCGAGTCTTGCGTGGACACTTGATTAGGGGGTTTGAGAAGCCCCCGGGGCCAGTTGACATGATTGACCCCCGCTGTTTGTTGTTAAACACGGCATCAACTATGACGCCATACGCAATCAGATCTCATCGAGAGATTGTGCCATTCCCGAATCCCCAAGGACTATGATTGCGTTAACTGAATACACATGGAAACACGCCGTGCTTTATAGCAATGTCACCAATCTGGAGTTGCTGTAGTCAGAGCCCCGATGTACCCAGGTGTCTTATAGGAAAGTGGATGTAGAGTATTAGTAGAAAACATATTCTAGAGGTGGGTTAGGTATCTCAAAACCAGTCACACGCCTTGCTGAGATTGGCGTGGCCGACACCACGGTCTATGCATGGTCATACGTACTGATTCGTCTTCCAATGGCCACTGTCATGAAGCTTGTAGAGTAGCCCAAGGACATGTCTCACTATCGTCCTCTCTCGAGTCACTGATGTACGACTTATCAATGTATCCACTTTGCAGGCTGAATGAAAGCGTCCTGGACAAATGTGAGAACATACCCACCGATAAGTCAACGACTGTAAAATTGTGAACATAATTGGCCATGATTATAGGTTAGTTGAAACCTTCCAAGATGAACAGAGGACAAAGATAGAGGATGATTATAACATATTGAGCAGAGAAACAACTTCATGATAATTATGGAAGTCTAAATCTAATCACACCACTTTAAACGTTTGGTTAGAGTCATGTTAGTTATTTGTTCAACAAAACAAATGTTAACGACTATATATGCACGGCTGTCCATACCGGAATCCATATATTGTAATTTAATTAAACAACATTATATCTGGATAAGCAACTACTGATGTAAATGCTGAGATCATGCCATCATATCACAGACAACGTGTATGGTCGTAGTGACTACCATAATCACGCGTCTCTTCAATGTTGTAGTAGTTGTGCCCATCCTGGAAACTCCGGCCATTATCACTACACTTAAACTCAAAATATTTGGCCGTGCGTTACGAGGATGAGTTTTGCCGGAATGAAGTTAATATATAAATATTACATGGATATGTATACTAATAATGATGATGACAATAGCAATAATAATAATAAAAATAATAATAATAATAACAACAATAATAATAATAATAGTAATAGTAGTTTGTTGGTGTTTATAGTCGCTTTCTAGAATCTTTCACTAACATCATGACTTGTCAGTTTTAGGGCAGGAGGAAACCAGCAACATCCGTAGCGCTGAATGTTGCAGTAAACCTGCGAGCACCGGCTGGTACTGACAGACCAAGGATGATAACTGTAGTGCAACTCTACAGACAGTGCATCCTACCAATATCGCGTCAGAAATCTGCGAAATCTGCAATGTTAAAGTTATCTATGGAAACCCCTGAAAATTACAGATTTGACCACAATTAACATTGGGCCTATGGAGAATGACACTCTTATTATTGTCCGAAATTTTAGCACTGCCATGGAATGTGACCCATAGATCCAACTTCCACTTGGTAAATATTTATTATATTTCTCGTGACCATACATATCATAGAATGTGATCCTATTACCTAAATTGTTAGATTGATTGAAATATGTAGGATTTGATGATGCATTTCTAATGAAGTTCCATATGAAACCTATTCAATTTAGTTTCGCATAAAGGATGCTAAGCCTTATGTCTATTGAATATTAATTTTGGTTAAGCAACTTTGAAAAAATAGTTATTAAGTTATTAAGAAATTCTAAGATACAACATGAAACATCAACTTTAATGATGTCTTCATTTCCATGAACTTAATTGTATCATTTAACTATAAATATTATCATATCAATATCAATATTGTGATAGAAAAAAAAAATAATAGACACATTAACTACTACAAATATCAAATAATTCTATATCTGAAGTACTTCCCGTTACAAAACAAGACACACAAAATATCACGCAAAAGGGAGAAAGATGCAATAATATCATCTTCCTGTTACAATAATAGACATCCATTAGTTTAATGTCTATCAATTACTATTCACAATATTAAAAAACAGACATTAAGGTCAATTCTTCCCATTTATCCAAAGCAGTACGATTCAAAATATCAGAGCTAGCAAACAACCTTTTCTGATGGAAATAAGGCAAGTAATATGACTGCCGGTTCATATCGTGGGATTATATTTAGACCTAAGATCTCCCAATAGTCTACAGTTCTTCTTCCCTGCCAATCAAAACTGGCCATGTGTCGTGACCGTCATCAAATGTACTGCAACATACAGAACTTCCTCTTCAGATCTCTCCCTGGCGATTTGATCAAAATAACAGATCTATAATATGGGTATATTATATATGGTGCCACTAGTAGAAATAGGACTTCAATATTTAAAGCCTATTTTGTCAGCACAAAAGTAATAACTGATGGTATAAATTTATATTAGGTCATAGCTAATTGATTCCCAGCCAACCTGATTTATTCCAGTTTGGAAAATAGAAATAATTAATTTTATTATATTTCACAGACAGTTAGTTATCTGTATACAAGGGATTTAAATAACTCTGGCCATATTGGAAGAAAATAATAACACAATGTTACCATACTGAATAACATTGGGCAATGCAATGCAAACTCATTTTGGCTTTTGGACAAGTATTGGGTAATATGATCTGGTTTAAAATTGAAGCAATAAAACTGCAGTAAATAAATAAGATGTGAGGAGTGTAATGTCACTAAATCAAGGATGGAGGTTAGATATTGGTCACAATCCCCAATAACCTGGTTGTTTCTGACAGTGGTGGTCACAGTGATACAACGCCATAATTTGTCTTAGTACAGTGTCCCCTCTATATAAGGCTGTATTTGGGGTCCATGACATACCACAGACCAGCCTTATATAATAGTGCAGGTAAATAACAAAAAAATAAAATGGGGTCCACATCTGACCCAGCCTTATATCCGAATCCGCTCTGTATCGAACAGCCTTATATCGAGGGGGCACTGTAGCTGTCCATCCAGCATAATGTTGTACTATGTAGCGATACTTTTTACAGCAGGCTTGGACCGGTTTGCTTCTTTTGAGAGTGAACAAGTGGCTGAGTACTGTTTTACATCACAGCGAGAACCTTTCACCTATATGCGATGATTAGTATCGAATTAAGCTATAAATCGGTTAAAATTATTGCAGCTTGTGAAACATGCACGAGAAGAGTTTGATTAAAATTGAAGTTTATGATGTTACACTGCATGTGGTGAACACACACAATATTGATTCTGACCACTGCTAACTGAATTATCGACTTTTCAATAAAGCTACCTCCTAACATTACAACTGGGGGTTCCTTTACATTTTCTTGTGCGTAGTATATATGACTTTCTCACCATCTGGTTTCTTGGTTTCCATGTTGAATCGCATCAGTTTGATGGTCTTGTCATTGGAACCGGTGGCTATGAGGTCCCCTAGTGGGTTCCACGCCACGCAGTAGATAGATCCCTTGTGGTGCTTCATGCTGCGGTGCGCCACCACCACCTCCCCCGTGCTGTGGTCCTCACTGTAACCATAGCAACGTTAAACTCCATAATCACTCACCATCACAACAACAATGGATTTTAAGGGTCTGTGAAATTATTCTTTAGTTCTATTGCAGGTGGTGTGTGGTGGTGTACCAGAATGCAAAAGTAGTATACAATTTAGAAAACACGAGAGAAAAAAAACCAGTTGTTTAATGAAAGTATGGCTGGTCCAGTTGTTGTTGCTGCTGATGATAATGATGATGATGATGATGATAATAACAACAACAACACAAATATCCTGGCACTAATGCCAGCTCAAGGCGCTACAATATGATTAAAGTTCATAATATTGTCTGAATAAATAAGTCTTAAGTCTGGATTTGAACATGTCAATGTTGTTTGACAGTTTGACATGGATAGGGAGTGAGTTCCACAGTGTTGGGGCGACATGACAGAAAGATCTACATCCTAATGATTTGAGCTTGGCATAGGGTACGACTAGCAAGTGTTTATCTTCAGATCTAAGGCTACGGCTTGGTTCATAGTTGGTAAGGAGTTCGGAGATATGTAGAAGACTTTTCAAGGCTTTTAAAAGTGAGGCAGAGAATCTTAAAATCAATCCTAGCTCCAATGGGTAGCCAGTGCACAGATGCATTAACACAGGTGTAATAAGGTCATATTTGGAGGACCGATAACTGCATAATGTACATTGGCAATGCATGGATGATGCAGTGACACTACTCATGGTTCTACATATAACTTACAACACAAACAAAATCGTAGAAGTCAGCTATGGAAGAAATGCATTGTAGGAAAACTAGAAGTGATAGGTCTCTATTTGAAAAAAGTAAAGCTTCCATCGTGCACTCACCTGAGTCCAGTAGTGTTTGGAAACTGACAAAGTCGGAGGATTTTGGAATTGGATCCGACGGCAAAGAACTCGCCAGACGGATGGAACGCTACGGTTCTGATGGCTTGCTGGTCTTCCAGTGACGCCACCGACACAAATCTAGGTCGACCGCCAGCGCCACCACTCTGAAAGGGGAGATAACCTGGTGTGTTATCAGTGTGTTGTGAAATGGAAGATAACTTGGAGACTTTAATTTCCCTGCTGACTATCTAGCACTAAAGACATGAATGTTTCTACAAACTGGCGTAACCTGCAACTCTTTTCATTTCTGAAATGATAATGGTAATGTCTATCTATGGTAGACTCCATTAGGACTACATGTATAAAATGTTTCAACATATTTGTTTTGTGAAATGGAAATACCAATTAAGAAAAACAGTCCTACTAATTTGATCATAATAGTAAAGAAATTTGCATGAATAGTATTAAAGCTGAAATAAAAAGTTCCAAATAAACAATGGAATAAATTACAGGCCACTCGGGTTCATTTGGAGGTCCAGATGCTACGGTCAGTCGGCTCTTGGGAGTTGTCTTCCCCTTAGTTTTCTGCTTTTGTGGTAATGACATAATGTTCGGTTCTGTTGGAAATGGCCCAAATTATCTATAACATCACGTATGGTAGCTCATCATTGTTTTAAAAAAAAAAAATGTTTAAATCCTCACACCTTTGCCTCCTCCGTCTTATGATAGCTTAATATTTCTTTAATCCAAAATACCCACTATCGCACAAGAAGGTTTTAAAAAAGCATGTGAATGACTTAAATCACAGACCAATTAACTCTCTCCATGCTAAAGGCAACCGGAGATGCCTTAAAGAACAGTGCTTGTGTCTAATCCAGCAGGGAAAGGGTTAAAACTCTATTCACAATCAAAGTAAACAATAATAGTATATATTATACAATAAAAATAAAATCCAACAAGAACATGTCCTGTTTCTGTAATCACTACTGTCAATTTCTCAATGATGTCCACAGTTTTGAACTTTTTGTCCCAAACTTTCAAGTACTCCAAGAATCGTTAGTCTTTATCCGCAATTCCAACAGACAGCAACGTCCAACATGAACATCAAACCATTTCCCTCTGTCAATGTTGCACAAAACTGCAGATGTTTTTTAAAGTCCCAATCATGAAAATGTCCACAAGCAATGACAAAATATTCCATAATACAGGTTTAATTAGGTTGATACAACAAGGCTCAAATAATAAGTGTTTCACACTGGCACCCTCATGCCATATAAAATTTGTGTGCATGGATCAACATAATAATATTAATGTTTGTGTAAATATTCTACCCCTGCCCGAGATATACTGTATACATACTGAAGGGTGTCAAGAGAATGAGTCACTATGAACACGTTTATTGTTGATACAGTCTACACGACAATGTACTCGTACTCGCTCAAGCAGGGTGTGATACAATGCCAGACTTCGGCCATTCATGACTCATAACAGGTCATAACACTGCAGCTTTGTACTACTTTTGTTGTCAATTCTTATCAGTATTTGGGTTCCTTAAAAATCCAATTATATAGGCTCTTAGCTACTGCACTAACGTCAATTCTACATATGAAAGGGAGGGAGGGAGGGAGGGAGGGAGGGAGGGAGGGGGGGGGGAGAGAGAGAGAGAGGGAGAGAGAGAGAGAGAGAGAGAGAGGGGAGTGTGAGAGAGGATGGGGAGGGGGAGAGAAAGAGAGGGAGGAGAGAGAGAGAGGGAAGGAAAGTCAAAGAAAGAGAGAGATAGAAAGGAGGAGGGTGGTACTGTATGCAATGTGATCCAAACTTCTTACCCTGGGGGTAGTACTACGAGCTGCTGGGGAAGCAGACGTCAACTGAGCCATTTGTAAACTGCCACCCTTGTCTGCTGAAAACATTGATGGTCAGGCTATCATTAACATGAAAGCCCAATATGGGTTAAATTCATTGTGGATGAAAAGAAAATATGAAAATAAAATAAAAATACAAGGTAAATAAAATTTGCTACTGTAAAAATATTAACCCAGGAAAAATATTAAATATAGATAAACCTACCATACTACATGTTAAATTACATTAAAAAGTTATTGTAAAAGCAATGATATGTATGGGTAAAATAGTGATGTCAATGAACGGGAACCAAAATGAAAACATTACAGAATTGTAAAAAAATAAGACGGCAAAACAGAAAATACAGCTAAAATAACTAAATCAGTATTGTAAGTTCGGAAAGCATGCGCAACAGAGAAGATACGACGACAAACAATCTATCTAGCACTACAGTATGAACAGATCCACTTTGATTTAAAATGCAGTTTTCTAGGTGAGGCATTCTTTGGGAAATTTCATGCGGTAAATCTTCATCAATTGGCACTGTAGCCTGTTAGCAGCACAGGAACGTGTAGACTGGAGCTAGTACATCACTTCAACATAGCCTGTTCTGTTGGTAGCTTGAGATTATGATCAGCAGCTGATGTCAGGGAAATCTTGGTCTGTCTGACAGTTTCTGTGTTCCACGAAGTAGTGCTTAACCATCTTCCTGTTGGAGAAAACCCCAGATGCCCAATTGAAGATAAAAGTGAAGATAGCAGGTAGATTCTTAATCTTCCTACAGTGTTAGAATTTATGAAAATGATTAGGGTGTCCTTCTCCACAGGCCCCATCTAGAAAGTGGCTTTAAAACCCAAATCAACCAACCAACCATAGGCCCAAATGTTAATGGCAGTCAAATCTGTAATTTGCAGGGTGTTCCATAGTTACTGCTAACATTGCAGATTTTCAGATGACCCATGCAGGACTACCTTCAAATTCGAACACTGTTCTGAATGCAGCTAGATGTGCCCTATTGAAGGTAGATAGCAGACAGATGGTTAACACTGCAATAGTGTATCACCCAGCGTCAGCATAAGAAGCAGCAACCCATGCATCAATAAAAAGCATCATCTTGTAAACATCCTCTACTAACATCTGTAAAGCCAACCGCAGACTACATATAACACTCTGAGAGCCAGCTCTGTGTACCATCTCGTTGAGCTGAAATCAGAGTGCTACGAAACCGCTGTGCGATATATGACTATGACATGCCGAGACGACTTCCAATAAAACCGTGCAGTTGTAGATGAGTAGCACACTTGCGCACAGTCATTTAGGAGCTCAACGAATTAAACTATCTTGCAGTCGTGAAATGCTTGCAGAGCTCATTTCATAGTCTTCGTCACACACCCACACGTGCAAATTGAGCCCCTTTTGCCCGTTCCGTCTTTCAGACATCACCCCATCTACATAAAGTAATACTACTCAAAATATTAGTGATAGCTATTTGAAATAAACAGATATATTATTAATGGTGCAAAAAGTAAATTAATTTGGTTAGTTATAAAAATAAAAATTGACGTTTTTTATTTTATTTTATTTTTTTGTAAATTTGTTATACCATAAGTATTTACCGATATGGGCGTCAATGCATTTCATGCCAAACCATTACAACATGCAGCCAGCCACATCTAAATAGTAACACCACGGCATAGCCTAGGTACCTTTGCGAGCCGCTGGGGTGGTGGGTCTCGGTGATTTAGCCTGTGGGGTGGTCTTAGCAGCAATGGGGGCTTTAGCCTTGTTCTTACCTGCATGGTAGATCACGCATTAAAGAACGGGCTAAAAAAATTGTGCAACCTGATGTCCATACAAAAAATAAATGAAAACAAAATATAATTATTATGATTTGGCGCAAAAAATAAATAAAAAATTACATAACTACAGTAAATATGTTAAATACTGTACAAAAAAATGCTATTTTGAATTAGTCATATTGTAAATTGGTGATGTAAAGGAACTGATGAAAACAATATAAAATAAACATTAAAATATATCAAATTAATCTGTTGCTCAAAATATTGATAGATAACATGGCTTGTATTTCATGAAAGCATTGTACAAATAATCTGTGAATAAATCAAGAAATACGTCATTTTCTGTTATAGAAAAAGCATGGTGTACGCCATGACTTAGGCTAAGACTACAGTACGACCCATTTATGAATTGCAGACATGGTTAGTAGGACTGGTCTCGAAATGATATATCTGACGAAAAATAATTCAAATTGTCAAAACATTATTAAAAATGACTGCACAATGTCCTTAATTAAAAACAACAACTCTTTATCACTCCATGCAACAATTGAAAAAGGAAGAAATAGTGGTAGTGTTCGCATTAGTCCCTCAGAGAAGGGGTGTATAGGTTATATTTCTCTGTACCATCTCATCAGATTTTATTGTGAGATGAAATATAGCACACACAAAAAAAATGGATTTGTTTGAGACACCAGTGTCTTAAAATTGTAAAAATATAAATAAAATGGAATTAATACAAGAAAATTGTTAAAAATGTTAATATGTAGTTGATTTTACAAAACCTCTTCTTAATTATGGATTAAGTAATCTCTTGGTTAGAAGTGAGGAATAGTATGTGCATGCTGATTAAAGGGCCAATACCACACTAAAGTGGCACTATTGTGAAACAGTTAGAACATCTGACAACACTTAAAAATAAATAAACCTGTTTGAGAATATGACCCTTGACCCTATAAGTATTCTAATGGTGAATATATTATGCACGATTTAAAATGTTTTATAGCTATCAATAAATTATGCCAGCTCACTCATATTAAGTGTAATTTGACTCCAAGATCTTATTTAGGTTTATTGCAGTATGTGTAACTCCCTGCTCTTGTGAGTTTGTGGGAAAAAAATCTGTCCAAAATAAACTTAATAAAACCCTCGAAAAATTGAACATTCTGAATATAAAATGAAAAAGCTCCCTGAATGATTGTAGGAATTATTTTTATGGATCATGTTCCATGATACTATTAACAGCTTGCAATGGTGAATTCGGCGATGGCTCTGTAACTGGCAACCCTTCTGACGTAACAGAATGATGATGTTTCGGTCGCATCTCGTTGAAAAACACGACACAAACTGAATCTTCGTCATCCAAATATGCTGACATATTCTGGCGTCATGCTTTAGTAGTCAGAAAATCACCAGGTTCTCGTCATGTTAGAACCCGCTAAAAGTTAGTAACATCAATGACTTCTCATGCTGAGAAATCACGTGTAAAACAAAAATCACGTGACCTGCTGCCTCGAGAAGCCACGTGACCTGTCCTGTCGACAGCCCAGTCACATGACCAAACTTCCCGAGCGCTTAGGTCACGTGACCCACTGACCACTTCATGCGCGTGCACCCGGAACACTCCGTACCTGGCAGGGGCAGCGTCTTCGCCCGCGACGCGTCGGGAACACTCCCGCTTCGGGAGTACAAGGTCTTACCACCGGCGGTGGCTGCCGTCTGTCTTGGAGTCTTCAGGTTCCTCTTGGTCACCGCTGGCGATCCGTTGAACACCGGCGCCTTAGCTCCAGTCTTCTTGTCGATGTCGTCACGTGACCTCGGTCCCAGTTCTGCGGACGCTCCCGCGGTCCTTCCGTGAGATCTCGGGAGCGTGGAGAACTTGTCGGGACCACGCGGGAGGTGAGACGAGGGTGAGTCTCCGACGGATCTCTTCCGCTCCGCCAGCTGTCTCCGTCGCACCACTGGGGAGGGGGACGGGGACGGTCTCGGGGATGTCGGGGTGTTCCCCGCGCTTCGGCATTTCTCGAATATTGGAAACGGTTCCAGGAACATGACTGGTCTCTGGATGGGGTCCAGCGGGTCGGGGGAAGGGAGGTCACTGCTGATGAAGAATTTACCTGCTGGTTGTGGTGACGGGATCTGGGAATTAGCGGCGACGTTTGGCGAGAGATTCGGATGCTGATTCGGCGATGCCTGGGGGACAGGGGAGTGTGTAGTGTCGTCGAACACCACTGGAGAGGAGTGTGAACTGGTGGTGGAGCACGAGATATTTGGCGAGACTTTGGATGGACTGGAAGTCAATCCTGCGGTAAGCAAAATAAAAACAGACCATGCACAGATGCACACAACAGTCAAAATTAAACATGTTGTGATGACTATGTAACGGTAATCATGGCTACTGTTAACTTCAGTTAAATTTGATTGTCAGAAAGTGTCCAAAATGCAGAAAGTATCCTGACAAATAGCATGAATAATGGACATTTAGATATAAATTATTTTGACTTTTACTAACTTAAGCAGTTAAGAGAAATGCTCAAAATCTGTGATTCAGTCGTTTTAATTTTAAAAGAAATTTCCAAAATTATAAATGTCAAGAAATTTAAACGACATGATTTTCTTGATTACCATGATGCTTGTTTAAATAATGTTTGAGATTAACTGATTGCCATGCATATATAGATATAAATATATATGTTTTTAAATACGGAAAGTCAAACAATTACAGTCAAGAAAGACATACCTTGTGCACATGGTACAAACATGAGAATAAGAATGAAAGAAACAGATTTATACTGTAAACATTCACCAAGAAACCAAGCGCACAACACTAAATATATTCAATAGACAGATTTATACAAATATGACAATTAGACAGAACGAGATATTGAGAAAATGGCTGAACATAAAAATACATCTATAGTCACAGTCTATATATGACAGCTATCCTTAGCTGATCCTAACATCTTAACTAATAGTAGTATGCCCGACGTACAGGGGAATGTTAAATTGCACTGCAGGAAAGTAGGGGCAACCTATTTTTTAACATTTGCATATTGCCCCAACTCAAGGTAGCTCATAACGTTAGTCTGGAGCCCTGTAATACATTGAATAGTAAGCAACTTCTCTTCTCATTAAGTGAGTAAGTTATTGTTGTACGTCAGGAATCTTTCACCCATGCGTGATGATTAATACTTTATCTTCTCTTGTGGCTATTTCTATCTCCTATGACATTCCTACCTTGAGCTGATTCAGCAGGTTTCGGAGAGCCATCGGCTTGGATGTGAGTGTTGTCTTGGTAACGGTTGTCAACCAGGAGGGTTTGCGCTTTGCTCTCTAGTTCCTGTAGCTCTTTCTGGTAGATCATCCTCTTCTTCTCCTGTTGCCATGGAATAAATCTTGTGGTATTGCATGTGTAACTGTAGTCATTGTATTTGTAATAGATACATGATAAGGTAACAGGTGGCATACATGACACCAAATATTATAGATCATAACTGCAAACAGAATTCAACAAATGCGTTAAAAGAATGTGTAGGTGATAGTAACTTTGGGAGGATTCTCATTATTAAATACATTAACATCGACAATAATTAAATAATTACATTTTATAAACATGTCACTGTGTTATCATGGTGATATGAATTGTTTGCGCTATAGAAGAACCTTTCTATTATTACTAGTATAAAATATTTTCCTATTAGCATGGTTATGTAATGCAGAGACCTATTCAGGAGCACACAAACCCGCAAGTACACGCGTGACGTCACAATGAATATTCATAAGGGACAATCTTTCAGGAGGCGAGTTCACACGTGTACTCGCACACCTGAACAGGCCTCCGGTCTCATGAGACAAGACTTAGCGTCTAGACCGCCCTCCACTTTACCTGAAGCTCCAGCTGTTCCTGCACAAGCTGCCTCTGCCTCTGATACTCCTTGTACAGCTCGTTGCTGGAGTCGTGCACAGAGTTGCCCTGGTTATTCGTCGTATTCTGCGAGTTCACGGTCACGCTACGGGTCGGCGACATCGACCTCAGAGGTGCCTCGGGGTCGTGACCCCTGGGCGACGCTGAAGCTGGAGGCGGAACGTTTCCGGGATTAGGCGGGATGCGGAGCGGCGACTTGATTTGATTCGTGATGGTGGTCTGGGTGTCGACAACCTCCCCGGTGGCGAAGAGCTTGTCTACGGACACCAGCATGGGGTTCTTTAAGGAGTTGTTGAGGTTCGCTCCGGGCGCCATTGATCTCGACAGTATGCTGTAGTCATTCGAGGCTGACATGTTGTCACGTCTTCCCTGCCACAGCCCGGAATTCAATCCGTCGAACTGCGGATTCAACGACCGTGTCATTATCTCTGCTGACCGAGGCCGGGTGGCTGGGATAGCGGAGTGAGGGAACATTTTCGGTTTGATCGGCGTGACGAGAATCTGTTCGGACCACGAGGCCTCTAAAGAAGGTCGCACGAATGGTCTGATGTCGACGTTCAGCGGTTTTTGTTCAAACGGGAACGAGAATGTTTCGTACGGGATGCACTGGAGCCATGACAACAGACTGAGATCGGCGTCACTGAATCCCGTGTCGCTGAGAACCGACGAGAACTTGATCTCACACTCGCCGCTCGTGGCCTGCTGTTGACAGAACTCGACGCACGACTCGTACAGGAGTCCCTTGAGAATCAGCTGGACGAGCCGGTCGTTCTGCGCCATCATATTCTTGGGATCGCTCTTCTTCTCGAGAGGCAGGAACTGCTCGATGAGCGGGACGATGTCGTTGAAGCACTGGACTCGGGCGTTGCTGGGGTTCCAGTTCTGGTACTCGATGTGGTCCGAGAGTTTGGGCAGCGACAGCAGGAAGCAGAGATTGCTGTACTCCTCCTTGTTGGGGCAGAACTCCTCAAGGGCATTGAGACACTTGACCACCTCCTCCACGGTGAAGTCGTAGTTCTGCATCACGTTGGGCTCCGACTTGATGCACAGGAGCTCTAGATACTTGTGCTTCATGATGAGGAACTGGAAGCCCTTCATGTTGAAGTTGTCCACGGCCACCAGCGGCTGCACGAACTCGACGACGTCGTCCCACTGGCCGTCCAGGATGAGTTGTCGCAGGAACAGCATGTCGTCGGAGAAGTTGCCGTTGATGACGCCGGTCTCACGCTCCATGGACAGCATGGAGATGTTGAGCTGCCGGTTGTGGAGGAACTCGCACACCAGCTTCACCACCTCCACCTCGTGCATCACCAGATTGGCAGACGGCATGGTCGCGCGGTCGTCGTGCTGCTGCGTCTTGAGCGAGGACATGTACGGATTTACACGTAGAAATCGGCCATTTTAGGACTGGTGCACCTGAAAATTGTGTTCAAAAACAGGTTGTTATATGCATCATAAGAAACATCAATATATGTAGCCAAAAGAATGTTAACAAACTGAGTTGAATTTCCTCACATTTCAAGCTCCAAGTTAAACTACTTCAGAGTAATACAGAGTTCAAATGATGATATTCATATAAAAAGGAAAATCCGATAGAACGTGTTATATGTTATGTATTGCCCCAGACGTAATGTATGGTAAATAATAAGTAGGCCAAACATGCTTTTGATAAAATGTAATCTGATTCAATGATCGCGATGCATACTTTCTGCATAACAAATATTGATTGCTCCTAATAACATGTGCCAACAAATTATTACCCGGTACATGTACCTATATACGGTACCGTAATTACTCTATTAATTCGAACAGGTTAAAAATAATTACATTTTTAGCTGTTCGAATTATTAGAATAATACGAAAATTGAAAATGGTCTGTGTTCGAATAATTAGAGACACAAAATAAAAGTACAAAATAAATAAAAGTTCGAAATGGTAACTAAATAAATGATTTTTTTTATTTTTTTTTAAATGACTGTTTGAATAATTAGAAAATTACGATTTCTCCAAAGGGTCATTTTCGTATAATTAGGGACGGAAAAAAAGTATTTTCGCAAAGTAATTTATGTGTTCGAATACTTAGAGGGTTCGAATTAATAGAGTAATTACAGTAGGAGAATTACGGTATACACTTTCAACGAGTACAGGAGCAGTATAGTCTTTCAAATCAGTGCATACTAAAAACTACTTCAATCAGAATGCTGTTAATCTCAACAGAAATAGACATATTCTGTACTTTAATTTTGTGTCTCTAATTATTCGAACACAGGCCATTTTAAATTTTCATATTTTTCTAATTTGAACAGCTAACAATTTAATTATTTTTACCTGTTCGAATTAATAGAGTAATTATGTTACCTTGGTAACTGTTCCTATTACTTGCAGTGTTTGAAGTGGAATGGGGTCACTTGAAATCTGCAATGTTAAAGGTACCGGTATCTCTGGGACCTTCCGCAAATTACAGATTTGCTCACCATTAACATTGGGTCTATGGAAAATGATACCCTGATTAGTTTTCTGAGTTTCGGACACTGATTAGCATTGGGACTACGAAGACTGCCCACCCCACCCTTATTATTTTCTTACTTTCTAACACTGGTTGTCATTGCAGACCGGCTCCGGGAAGACCTACAGCATGGGAACAGGATTTGACGTGACCATATGTGCGGAGGAAATCGGAATCATTCCACGAGCCGTTGACCACCTCTTCCGCGGAATCGAGAACAGTCGGAAGACAGCATTCCAGAACAATGAGCCTCCACCTGACTTCAAGGTCAACGCGCAGTTCATGGAGGTAAGGACATGTTTCGAAATACAGACTAGGGATAGACCAAAGTACGTCTTTGTAAAGTCCTCTGAATCCAATGTTGTCGCCTATGGGTGAGATATTCTTGCTGCAACGTAAAGCACTAATTCATTCATTCTGAATCTAATACAGTGTCCCCTCGATATAAGGCTGTTCGATACAGAGCGGATTCGGATATAAGCCTGGGTCAGATGTGGATCCCATTTTTACTTTTGTTATTTACTTGTACTATCCTATTAACCTGGTATGTCATGGACCCCAAATTCAGCTTTATATCGAGGGGACACTATATCTACTTTATGAAATTATTCAACTTAGTTTTTTCTTCTGTTTGGGTGGAATTTCTAAGTTTTGGCACCCATCACCTTGGTGTCGTACACTCATCTGATTTGTCAATGACATTATCTCAAACTGGCCAATGGAGCTCATGTTGTGAGCCATTAACCATCCAGGCCAGATCAAATAAGAAGGTTGCTGGTGATGTGGTCTCTAATTGAGCTGTCAGTGCCAATAATTCTGTAAACCTTTGATCTCGGTGGCCTCAGCAGAGTCTCAGCGGGCGCCGAGAGCTAGAGCACGCAGCAGAGATGTAGAGATGCAGATAATTCCACTGTACGGCAGACATCACTGCCGGGGGACCGTAGATTAGATTAACTCCTGGCAGATTTGCCTCAATTTGTTGCAATATTGTCACAATTAGCTTGATCCATTTATTGGCATATGTACACTACTGGTGGATTTGAACGTCGTTTGAACGTCGTTGAGGGCTAGTTGCAATATTTCAGCTTCATCATTGATAACTGTGATTATTATTTACAACATTGTAGATACACATATGAATAGCAGACAGTTTTGAATAATATTGTTTTTTTAAATTGTAATATGAAGCATACAGGTTTATCTTTTTGGGAAAAGATGTTAGAGAACAGAAAAAGTGCAATGAAACGTAGAATGTATAAATTTCAATTATTTTGTATGATGCTATTTTCAGGTTAGCTTGTTATAGTAATCAAAACAATGGACCTCCTCAGAGGCTTAAGGTTAGAGCAGTAGATTGGTGGTTCAATTCCCAACCGCGTCATACTAGTAGATGTTAAAAGAATGTACGGTACTTGTTGTTCCCCTGCTTGGTAGCATCTATAGATGTAAAGCAAAGACTGGTCAACTCGGAGTCAGAATAATGTGAGTTGGGTATCTATGTTCCAACTGCAGCAGGATATGCTAGTGAGCTAGTACCACCATCCAGTAGAGATCTGGCCCAGAGCAAGCAGAACATGTACAGAAGAAACATGCAAGCCGTGATATGACTGAAATAATCTGGAAAGTTTCTCTCAACCCCGATTCTAAGCAAAAACTGAAACGGTAATATGCAGGGCAGTCCAATCAGGGGTATTATCCACATGGAAATAGCCCAGATTTACAAGCCCTTTACCTACAGAGGAAATAGTTCCACCTTTAGCTACAGGGCAAATAGTTCCATGTTCAACAGAACACAGGGACACATGCTTCAGAAGGTTTGTGTAGAGCTCTGAAATGGAAGCGACAGTTTTTGTATACGGCTCCTACATTTGCCAGTGGCAGTATAGTGGTTAATCCACAAAGCTGGTGGTACTCAGGTCATGACATCACAGTCGAGTGGTGGACAATCCCCTGCAGTGTAGGATCATCCACAGAGTGGGTGTCAGCCCTGCGCATACTGAGAGAGAAACACCAGTTTATGTTGCTGAGCTGCTTCAACATCCTGACCCTGGGGCATCGGAACTTAAAGATGTCGGATCTAACCTACTGGAGTCAATAATCCTTGTATGCCATTCTTAGACTGCTTGGAAAAAATAGTCTCAACACTAATTTGTGGTCACCTTCTTGAAATTAACTCTGACATTTTGGTGTAATAAAAAAAACAAGCAATGATTTAAAAAAACTTGTAATTGAGTTTTAGAGCCACTTTAATGATTCTTTCACTTATATCATGGCTTGTGCCATTTCAGCTGCTTTGTTAGGGACGTTAGAGATGTCAGCCTGTTGACTTGGCACATATTGTCCAACACGACTGATTTGCAGTTAACCTCACCGACACTCGCCTCTGTGAGCGGACCCCAGTGTTGGTGTGATGCTTCTGTGGTTTGTGTGCAGGCTAAATGAAGACGGTTTTAATGCTAAGTGACGAGAGTTTGTGTAGCCCAGGTCTGACTACACACCGCACAGAGCTCTATTGACACATTCCTGACAACATCTCGTAATCAATGTCTTCAAACTAACCACACGTGTTTGTATGTACCGGTGACGAGCGCTAACCTAGCTTTTCCTGGATGGATTTATGTGTCGCTGTAGTAATCATAAGCGCTGTGGTGTCTGGCAGTCATTGGGTTAAGACAGTGATTGGCAGTCATTTGGTTAACTCTTTCTAAGTTGGAGGCAACCAGAGATGACCTAAAGAGCTGTATCTGTGCCTGATCCAGCAAGGAGAGGGTTAAAGAAGTGATTGGCAGTTATAGGGGTTAAGAAAGCGATTGGCAGTCATTGAGTTGGAAGCAATTGGCAGTTGTAGGGTTAAGGAAGCGATTGGCAGTCATAGGATTAAGGAAGCAACTGGCAGTCGGAGGATTAAGGAAGCGATTGGCAGTCATTTGGTTAAGGAAGCGATTGGCAGTCATTTGGTTAAGGAAGTGATTGGCTGTCAGAGGATTAACCTTTTCCCTGCTGAATTATGACCATACACTGCTGTTTAGGGCATCTCCAGTTGCCTTCAGCAGGTAGAGGGTTAAAGAAGCAATTGGCAGTCAGAAGATTAAGGAAGCAATTGGCAGTCAGAGGGTTAAGGAAGTGGTATGCTAGTCTGTGCGATATCTTGGTAGTTTGATGATATCTTGGTATGTTAGTCTGTGCGATATCTTGGTAGTTTGGTGATATCATAGGATGCTAGTCTATTAATGATTAATGTTCTGTATCACTGGGAGGTGGGTGTCTATTTCCCCGGACCCAATTCCTGCCAATCTGATTGGCTGACGTGCTTAAGTTAATTTATTCATATTTTGGGTCAAGTGAGCCAATCAGATTGCTGGGAATTTGGTCCGGGTCCAGAGAATAGACCTCGCCTCGGTGGGATTCTAATTAAGCTGGTGACCTTTAAGCGACATGACGTTGACACAATGCTCTGTACACACTGAGTAGTGACTGGATGTAGGAGAGTTCAGAGAATACACGTACATTGAAATCTGTCAACTACACCGCACGCTGAACACCTACCCACCACTGCCATGTTTGAATTTAAACTCTGAAGGTCATCGGTAAATACTACTAACATGCTGAGAATGTTGTCATTAGACTGTTTAACGAATGATTACTTTCTAATTAAATTTGACTTGGAAAAGAAATTGCACAGAGAATGATTGTGTTTTCATTCTAAGTAATAAATTACTATTTCATAGCACTTGTGTTATTAGAAATTAATATTTTATTGTGGTTCTCTAAGTGTTTAACTGTGATATGTTACTATCACGTATAGGTGAAATAGTCCTGCTGTGATACAAAGCATTAATTCATTGAATTTGTAAGTACAGTGTCCCCTCGATATAACGCTGAATTTGGGGTCCATGACATAACCCCCGCCTTATAGTACACGTCTTATACGATAGTACAGGTAAATAACAAAAATAAAAATGGGATCCACATCTGACCCAGCCTTATATCCGAATCAGCTGTGTATTGAACAGTGTTATATCGAGGGGACACTGTACTTCTCTAAAGACCAGCACACTGTAAGCGAAACATAAAATACATAACTATTTCTATTTTCCATAAGCGAAAAAATTGGATCAGCAGAATCGGTTACTAAGGAATAAATAAATATGGTCTAACGGCAGGTTAAAACTTTCCAACACACATAATTGTTATCTAAACACCACAGTATTTTGATACTATTCTAAAAAGTTGTCATGTACTATTACAGACTAAAATTACCCGATAAATATTTAATAAAGCTGTCTGTAACGCAAGACAGTGACAAGGTAAAACAAGACTGGGGCTCATCTCAAATCTATTTAACCCTCTCCCCGCTGGATTAGGCACAGGTACTGCTCGTTAGGGCATCTGTTGCCTCTAGCATGGAGAGGGTTAATACAGCTAACATTACTGGTACATGCTTAAGCCAGACAATTTGCATTATATGGACTAGTTTGGCTGATAACTTCACACAAGGAAAAACAATGTTAACACAAAAAAATATGAAAGAGTAGGAAGAGTCATATCACTGATTATTACTAAGTTAAATACTGCATTATTGTTACTACATGTATTATTAATAGAGGATCTAACATGAGTGGTCATTTAACCCTCTCGCTGCTGTAGGCAACCAGAGATGCCCTAAAAGGCTATGTTTGTGCATAATCCAGCAGGGAGAGGGTTTAATACTGAATTTATTAAATGAGTTGGTAAAACTGGTAAAACTGGTAAAACTGCCCTCTTGCCATAATTTTGGTTTGGAGCTTGCCAAGGCTCGCTCAAAACCAA
>JAUTBQ010228771.1:0-20296 GCA_032361185.1 Lepetodrilus ovalis | reverse complement strand
TTCATGGTGTATGTACATTTTTGGATAACAGTATATTTACTTACAATGTTAATTACACTAGATATCACTTCAAACATGTACCTATTGACCAATGGTTATGTCGGAGGAGAAAATAGAATTGTTTTATCTAGAGCATTGTTTATTTATATTGTTATTTCTATATATTTAATAAAGAAAAACAAATTATATTTTCTTGCTATACTCCCTGCTCTATATGTATATATGTTTGCTGCAGCAAGAGGACCACTTGTAGCTATAATAGCTGCCTTAATAACTTATATGCTTATAAATATAAAAAGACTTATTAAAAATAAAATTTTTTATATAAGTTTGATAATTCTTGGAGTTACTGTATTTGTCTTTATAGCGACAGTTGATTTAAATGCTCTAAGTGAGAAACTTATGATAGTTAAAAGACTTACTTTAGAAGATATATCTAATACAGGGAGAGGGCATCTATGGGTATCTATAATTCACCATTTTCAAAATATGGATATAGTTGATTTTCTTTTTGGATATGGTGTTGGTGATAGTGCAAAGTTTATGGGAGGGTATGCATACCCTCATAATATATTAATAGAATTCTTTTTTGAAATGGGTATCATTGGTCTTATACTCGCAATTTTTTATGTTTATTTTAATTTATCAATATATACAAATAAATTTAAGGATGAAATATTATTTTCATTACTTATTGTACATGGTATATTATTTTTTAGTGGAATGTTTAGTAGTACATTACATAGTAGTAGTATGTCTCAGCTTTTGATATTTTCATTCATGATTTATAGGTATATTGAAATAGATAAAAAGGCAAAATATGAATATCTTAATAATTAGTCATGCTGTTCCTCCTCATGCATCAATAGGAAGTTTAAGAATATATAAACTTACGAAATATCTATCTAAAAATGGTCATAATGTAAAAGTTTTGACTACAGAAAAGTATAACTTTGATGGACTACAAGACAATACACAAGATATGAATGGTATAGAGATTATTAAAGTGCCATATGCTCCATTTAAATACTTTAAAAAGTTTAAGGCTATAGTTGTTGTAAAAAAATCAAAAAATCAAAAAAACATTTTAATAAAGTCAGATGAATCATTTATCCAAAAGATAAAATTTCAAGTTAGAAAACTTAGAAAAACAATTGGAAGTCTACTTGATATTCATGATTTATGGATATATCCAGCAAGAAAAAAAGGCTTAGATCTATATGACAGCTGGAAATATGATATTGTAATTTCTTCATTCGGACCACCTGCATCTCATATAGTTGCTTCAAAATTAAAAAAGAAACATAAAGAATTATTTTGGATTGCAGACTATAGAGACTTATGGAGTCAAAATTTTAATTCACCTGCCAAGTTTCCTTTTTCTTTGATAGAAAGATATATGGAAAATAGTTCTGTAAAGTATGCAGATTTTTTGACTACGGTATCAGAACATCCAAAAGAGAAGTTATTGGAACTATTCTCTTCAAAAGGTGTAGAAACAATTTATAATGGTTATGACATTTTTAGAGAAAATGCACTAAAAAGAGAAAATGCTAATATAACAATCGTATATACAGGAACAGTATATGATAAACAAGATCCATCAAAACTTTTTCAAGCTATTAGTAATATGAATAGTTCTAAAAAAATAGTAGTCAACTTTTATGGAAGTGTTAATGATTTGACAAAAAGATTAATCAATCAGTATAAATTTGTAAATTTTTTAGGAAGAAAGCCTCGAGAAGAAATATTAAAATTACAAGAAGAAGCAGATATTTTATTATTATTAGAATGGATGGATCCCATACAACAAGGTGTACTAACAGGAAAGTTATTTGAATATTTAGAATTAAAAAAGCCTATATTATGTGTTGGAGATTATAAAAATACTCCAACAGAAGTTATAGAAAAAATAGGTATAGGGAAGTTTTGTTCTACTTTGAGTGAAATATCATTATTTATAGAAAATTTTGATAATTATAAGGCTGATGAAAAAGAACTCTATGAATACTCCTTTAAAAGGCAAGTAGAAAAATTAGAGAGGATTTTTAATGAAAATATTAAATAGGTCATTATATGCTTTTTAATAGTTATGAATTTTTATTTATTTTTTTACCAATTACATTTTTTATCTATTTTTATTTAAATCATAAAGGATTGACTTCATTAAGTAAAGGTTTTTTGGTTTTTAGTAGTCTATTTTTTTATAGCTGGTGGAATATAAAATACTTACCCATCATCTTAACTTCAATGCTTTTTAATTATATACTTGGAGGTATGTTATCAAAAGACAATGAAACAAAAAAAATAGGGAAAAGGCTTATTTTAGTAATTGGGATTGTACTGAATTTACTGTTGCTTGGTTATTTTAAATATACAGATTTTTTGATTCAAAATGTTAATCTATTTTTAGATAGTGATATATCACTTTTACATTTAGCATTGCCCTTAGCTATCTCTTTTTTTACATTCCAACAAATTGCATATTTAGTAGATAGTTATAGAGGAGAGACAAAAGAGTATGATTTTTTAAATTATGCTATATTTGTGACTTTTTTCCCACAACTTATAGCTGGTCCGATAGTGCATCATAGGGAAATGATGTCCCAATTTTTCACTAGTAAAAATAAGATGATAAATTATACAAACATTTCAAAAGGTTTATTTATTTTTTCTATAGGGTTATTTAAAAAAGTAGTTATAGCTGATACCTTTGCTACTTGGGCAACTGCTGGCTTTGATTCAGCTACAGTATTAAATTTTTTTGAGGCTTGGTTTACTTCTCTCTCATATACTTTTCAGCTCTACTTTGATTTTAGTGGCTATACGGATAGGGCAATAGGGTTAGCCCTTTTATTTAACCTAAAACTACCAATTAACTTTAACAGCCCATATAAAGCACAAGATATACAAGATTTTTGGAGAAGATGGCATATCACACTTTCTCGTTTTTTAAGAGATTATATTTATATTCCTTTGGGTGGAAGCAGAAAAGGTTCCTTTAATACATATACAAACCTTTTAGCTACATTTATACTTGGTGGTATTTGGCATGGGGCAGGATGGACATTTATTTTTTGGGGACTTTTACATGGTATGGCATTAGTTCTTCATAGATTTTGGGGGAAAATAGGATTTTCTATGCCAAAACTACTAGCATGGTTTATAACATTTAATTTTATTAATATTTCATGGGTTTTTTTTAGAGCCAAAGAGTGGAGTGATGCCATAAAAGTTTTACAAAGTATGTTTAGTTTAGATAACATAGTATTACACCCTATACTAGAGAGTAAACTATCATTTTTAAGTCAATATGGCATAAAATTTACCAATATGTTTTTAAACATACAAGGTGGCTACTTAACAGTAGTTTGGATATTATTAGGTTTTATTTTAATTTTATTTTTTCCAAATTCGAATCACAAATTAGAAAAATTTAAACCTAGTTTTTTAAATATTTTTTTACTTTCTGTTTTGCTCTCAGTTGGTATTTTAAATATTTTAAAATTTAGCGAATTTTTATATTTTAATTTTTAGGATAATTATTATGCAAGATAAAAAATTTATTAGTTATAGTTTTCTTTTAACTAGTATATTAATGTTCTTATTTTCGCAGTTTATTTATAACACAACGGTAAATAATTCATTATATAGGTTGAGCCAAGAAAGAATAACTAAAATTTCAGATGATAATGAAAGTAAAATCATGTTTGTTGGAGATAGTTCATTAGGTGCAGCTCTTGATGAAAAATATTTTTCTAAAATAAGTCATATTAAAACATCAAACTTATCGTTAACTTCAACAGCACACGGAACATCTGCAACTTATAATATGATAAGACATATTGTAAAAAATAGCAGTAAGACTAAATTGATAGTAATTATGCATACACCATTAGCTTTATCAGAGGAATTTACATTAGGGGGGTATTGCTCTACATTAAATACATTAGATTCAGAAACACCCCTTAAGCTTGGATTATTACAAAATAGTTTTGATTGTCTTTATTACAAATATGGAAACTTTGGAGCTATTAAGGATGCAATTAAACAAAAACTAAATAAAAGTGGTATACAAACTTCAATAGAAGCTACATATAAAAATGGTAAAAAAGATATTATTCAAGAAATAGATGCAGGAAAGTTTGAAAAACTAAATAAACTAGGAAGAACAAAATTAAAAGAATTAAAAATGATTGATACTTTTCTAAATGATAAAAATATCACTGTACTATATGTACAAGGAGCATTACATCATGATATAGCTATTAAATATAAAGAAGCGATAAGAAAACAACAAGATGTACTAAAAACACTTAAAAATATAATTTTTGTAGAACAGTATCTATATCCAAAAAATATAAATATGGGGAATACAGAAAGTCATATTGACCATTCTTTTATACAAAAAGCAACAGAATTTTATTTTAATGCAATAAGAAATCATATTCATATTTTGGAGAAAAACAATGCAAGTTAGTGTTATCATAGTTACTAGAAATGAAAAAAGATATATTTTAAATTGTATCAAGTCTATAGAGACACAGTTTAAAAAAGATGATAAATGGGAACTCATCATCGTAGATGGTATGAGTGAAGATATGACTAAAGAGATAGCTACGGAGTATCTAAATAGTGTAGATTATAACTATCAAATACTGGACAATGAAAAAAAGATACTTTCTGCAGGTTGGAACATAGGTATAAAAAATGCAAAAGGCAAATATGTAGTTAGACCTGATGCACATGGAGCATTGCATAAAGGGTATATAAAGTATGGTTTAGAAGTTTTAGAACAAAAACCTGATGTTACAGCCGTTGGTGGTATATTAGAAACAAAAGCGAAAGGCTTTTGGGGTAATATTATCAAAGAAGCACTCTCTTCAAGAGTTGGGGTAGGCAACTCTAGTTTTAGGACAGCTACACAAAGTGGATACTACGATACAGCAGTTTTTGCACTTTATAGAAAAGATGTATTTGATAAAGTAGGATATTTTAATGAAAATCTAGTTCGTCATCAAGACAACGATATGCATAGAAGAGTTAAAGTCTCAGGTGGAAAATTCTATCTAGATATTCGGATGGTAGCAGACTACTACTGTCGTGATACCGTGTCCACTCTTTTAACACAAATGTATAACATAGGTAGGTACTTGCCCGATGTAATGAGTAATGGAAGCTTGAGTATTAGGCATTTTGCACCATTTATTTTCTATATAACCATTATTTTATTAGGATTTTTAGGTTTTGTTAATTCATTTTTTATGGGAATGGCTCTTTTTCTATTTGGAGGGTACTTATTTGTAATAACAATTGATACCTTATTCAAAGCAATAAAGAAAAGAAATTTCACTTTTTTGTTTAATATTTTTATTATTCCATCAATGCATATAAGTTATGCATTTGGTACATTGGTTGGATTTATAAGAAAAATATAAAGTTAACTTAGATGATACAACTCCATAAAATGGAGTTGTACTTTATTAAAATGTTATATTAGTTCGACTACCAGTTTCAGAAAATCCAGTAGAATTTTTAGCAAAAATTTGATACTTATATAATTTACCAGCCTCTACATCAGTATCGGTATAAGTTTGAGTATTGGCATTAACAGTAACTGAAGACCATTTACCTGTATCAGGGTTCTTTTTCCAAATACTAAAACCATCTTCATTATCAGAATTATCATTCCATGTTAAAACAATATGACCATTATCAATAGTAGCTTGTGCATTGGTTGGTGCAGAGGGTACAGTTAACTGTTCTCTTTGTGTATCTTTACCATTAATAAATGTATCTAGGTTATCAATAGGGGTAAAGTCTGTGATGTAGTTATACCCTAACCATAAACTAACTAAGTTAGTCAAGTTAGCCAAGGGAGAGATATCGGTCACATCATTCAGAGTGATTTGAAGCCTCGTTAAAGAAGTAATATTTGATAATGGAGTAAGGTCTACTATATGGTTATAAGATAAATCAAGCATATTCAAAGAGGTTAAATTTGATAAAGAATCAATATTATTAATATGAGAGGCTCTTAAAAAGAGCTTTTCTAAAGTTGTAAAATTTGATAATATATCAATATTATCAAGGTTATTTCCAGTTAAACGAAGAACTTTTAGTGAATTAAAGTTTGTTAGGGGACTAATATCTGTGATATGGTTATTATCTAAATGAAGTTCTTCCAAAGATGTCAGGTTTGAGATTTGAGAGATATCTGAAATATTATTACTTCCTAAATTTAAACGTTTTAATCCATTTAAGTTTGAAAGGGAAGAGAGATTAGGCATATTCCCATAGGATAGTTCTAATACACTCAAATAAGATAAATTTTCTATTCCAGAGTAATCATTTATTGGGCTATTTCGTAGAGTTAAACTATTTAGGAAATCAAAATGAGATAAAGTATCTATATTACTTACAGAATTACACTGTAATTCTGTAATGTAGCTTACTTTTAGTTCTGTAATTTCAGAAGCTTCTGTTACCTCTAACTCATCCATGATACAAGTTCTTAGATTATCATCTTCAACAGTTAATGTAGCAGAATTGTCTTCGGGGATAGCAATCAGTACACTTTGATAAAGAGAGAAGTTTAGTCCTGCTGGCGTTAAGTCATTGATCAGAAATTTACCATTCGCATAGCCTCCCCATCCCCAGTTAAAGTGATAGAAATTATCAGCATCATACCCATCAATATTAAATGCATGTCCCCCACTTGATCCATAGCCTGTATAGATAAGTGGTTGAGATTCATCCAACTCTTTTTTTAGAAGAGCATGCCACTGTTCAGATGAATAAAAATATGGATGCAAATATTTTGTTATTGCATAATTAAAATAGTTCTTTAAAGAATTTTTTGCATCACGCATATAGGCAGCTGAACCACCCGTTCCATATTGCATATTAACCGAAATACCAATATGAGATAAGATTCTTGCTACCTCACTGTTCTCACTGGTTAATCTGATAGGCATATTGTTCCAATCGTAAGTAGTGTCTCCAAAGTTTGCCGAGAGTTCTCCATAAGTATTATTGGTATAGCTATGCTCTCCTACTCCTGTAGTTGGGTATTTATGAAAACGCATTACCTGTCCCATTGCTGTAGCAACACATCCTACCCATACATGTCCATTTTGTCCATCTTCATCTACAGGACACGAACTGTTATAATACCTACCTTGATTCCAACGAATACCTTGATCTTCATTATTTGTATCACTTCCAAGCCATAACAGAGGTTTAACAATATAGTTACTATCTTCTGCACTCTGCACAGCTTCCTCTGATGTACCAGAAGCTAATACCTTTTGATTATTTTGATTTGAAGCTTTAAAAAGCTTAGGAGATAACTTGTATTGCTTCCAGCTTTGAGTAATCTTCTCTTCAACTTTATGTGCTTGTTTTGAAAAAGTAGAATGCTCTGCTTTTGCTTTATGTATCTCTTCCTCAATACCTTTCATCCAACTAGTGAATGCTGGATTTTCACTATTGTCTATATCTGAAAATCCATAACCTATAATAGGTTTTGCAACATCATCTGATGCAACAATAACCCACCCTTTGGGTTTTAACTTAATAATTCGATAGGCATCTGATTTATAAACCTCTAACATATTATTAAAGTTTCCATAGACCATATTATCTACTTCAAACTCTTTTCCACTCTTCTCTAACATCCAGTTCATAGCAATATCATTAGCCTCATCAACCGATACAGGTGTTGCATGAAGATAAGAACTCACTGTTAGCGTGCCTAATATACTTAGTAAAACTTTATACTTTTTCATCCTATTTATTCTCCTTAATTAATATATTACTATCGTAACATAATTATATTTTTTATAATATTTACTTTTGTAAAAATTAAGTTTATCTGAAATCAGGTTACATTAATACACATTTTATTAATAATATTAATTAATATATATTATTTATTAATTTAAAAAGAATTATTTTCAGAGGTAAATGGTTCTGTATTAAAAAACTGATTACATTTATATATATCAAAGAAATAGTCATTATTTTATACAATATAAAAGTTATTATTTATTAGTACTTAGCTGTTTTATAATGCTTATTTTACTTTCCTTTTTTCTTATATTTTTCAATAGTTAAATATATTTATTTTGTTTTATATTAATAAAATTTATTTACTAAAATTAAAAATTCTTTATCTATTAAAGTAATAATTGGTTTCTTTCATACTAAAAAGGTTTATTTTTAACTATTTTCAGCATTAAAGCTCTTCTATTATTAGAAATAAAGTAAAATTAGTAAATTTACTTTATGATTTAAAAAATGAGGATGAGAAGATAATATGTGGAAAGTACAACTATTTCAATTGAATTATGATAAAAGAGAACCAAATGCAGTAAAAGATGTCGTTGATAGTGGATGGATAACAATGGGAGAGAAATCTCAAAAATTTGAAGAAAACTTTGCAGATATGCTTGGAGAGCATACACATTGTGTAGCCCTTTCTAGTGCTACGGCTGCACTTCATATCTCACTTCTTGCTTTAAATATAAAAGAGGGAGATGAAGTAATTATTCCTGCCATAACTTTTGTAGCAGATATAAATGTAGTACGTATGGTTGGGGCAACACCAATATTGGCAGATGCTACAAGTTATAATGACTGGAATATGTCAGCTGAAACCATTAGAAAACAAATAACAGAAAACACAAAAGCTGTAATTGTTGTTCACTTTGCAGGGTACCCATGTCAAATGGACGAGATAGTTGAATTATGTCATGAAAAAGATATAGCACTTATAGAAGATGTCGCACATGCCCCAGGAGCTACATACAAAGGTCAGAGATGTGGTACATTTGGTGATTATGGTTGTTTTAGCTTTTTTACCAATAAAAACTTATCTGTAGGAGAAGGAGGAATGCTCTCTACTAAAGATGAAAACTTAGCTCAACAAGCAAAGTACTTTAGGAGTCATGGAATGACAGCTTTAACCCTAGATAGACATAAAGGTAGAGCCATCACCTATGACGTGGCTCAATCGGGCTTAAATTACCGTATAGATGAGATGCGTTCTGCTTTAGGTCTAATTCAATTAGATAAATTAGATTTAGCCAATATCAATAGAAAAAAATTGGTTGAGTATTATATTGAGCGTTTAAAAAATATAGATGAGATAAGCATTCCTTTTTTAGATTTAGAGAATATTGAGTCTGTCTATCATATTTTTCCTATCTTACTCAATGAGAACATAGATAGAGTTACATTAATAGGAAAATTAAAAAATGATGGAATTCAATCATCTATACACTACCCTGCATTTAAAGATTTTACAGCATTTAAAGATATAGGATTAAATGCTGCCCCTATTGCTGAAGATATTGCAACCAGAGAGTTGACACTTCCACTTTACCCTACTATGACTTTTGCTGAAATAGATTTGGTATGTGAAAGTTTAATCAAAAGCTTAGGATAATAAAGTGAATACATTGGCATTAATAGGAAGAGAAAAAAAACTTTTTACAGATGATATAAAAGCGTATGAAGAAGAGTTGAGTCGTATTGTTTCAGCTTCAAGTTTTTTAGTTATTGGTGGAGCTGGGAGTATTGGTCAAGCTGTAACAAAAGAGATATTTAAACGTAATCCTAAAAAACTTCATGTTGTAGATATATCTGAAAACAACATGGTAGAACTGGTTCGTGACATTCGTAGTTCGTTTGGTTATATTGAGGGTGAGTTTAAAACATTTGCTTTAGATATTGGTTCTATTGAATATGATGCATTTATTAAGGCAGATGGAGCGTATGAGTATGTTTTAAATCTTTCTGCGTTAAAACATGTTCGTAGTGAAAAAGACCCTTTTACACTTATGCGTATGATAGAAACCAATATATTTAATACCGACAAGACATTAAAACAAGCCATAGAGAAGAGTACAAAAAAATATTTCTGTGTCTCTACAGATAAAGCTGCTAACCCAGTTAATATGATGGGTGCCAGTAAGAGAATTATGGAGATGTTTGTTCATAGAAATTCAGAGAATATCAATGTCTCTATGGCACGATTTGCAAATGTTGCCTTTTCAGATGGCTCTCTGCTTCATGGCTTTAATCAACGTATTCAAAAAAGACAACCTCTTGTGGCACCTAACGATATAAAACGTTATTTTGTAACACCACAAGAGTCTGGAGAACTCTGTCTGATGTCATGTATATTTGGAGAGAACAGAGATATATTTTTTCCAAAATTAAGTGAAAATCTACACCTTATCTCTTTTGCTGATATAGCTGTAAAATATTTAGAAGACTTAGGTTATGAACCATACTTATGTAAAGATGAAGATGAAGCACGTACTCTAGCTAAAACTTTACCAGAAGAAGGAAAGTACCCTTGTCTATTTACAGCAAGTGATACAACTGGTGAAAAAGATTTTGAAGAATTTTTTACGGAAAATGAAACATTAGAAATGGATAGATTTGAAAATCTGGGTATAATCAAGAATAAAACTGATTTTAATAATACTCTTTTAAAAGAGTTCGAATTAACCATTCAAGATATGCTGAATAAGAAAGAGTGGGGAAAAGAAGAAATTGTAAATCTTTTTTTTAAAATGATACCTGATTTTGGACACAAAGAAACGGGTAAGTATTTAGATGAAAAAATGTAGATTAAGTAGGGAAAATTGACAGATAAAATTAAAGAAAAAAATATAAAATATAAGAATATTATAGATATTAATAACACTATTATTAATGCTTTAAAAGCTATGAATAGCTCTTCCTTAAATCTTTTAATTATTACTAATAATAATAAGTTTATTGGGCTGCTAAGTATTGGAGATATAAGAAGAGCTATTCTTAAAAATATAGATATCAACACCGTTACTATAGACACTATTTTACGAGATGATATATTAATTTCAAAACCAGAAGATAGTTTAGACAGAATTAAAGAAAAAATGCTTGAAGAGCTTATTATTTGTATGCCAATTGTTGATAGTAATCAAAATTTAACAGACATATACTATTGGGAAGAACTTTTTTCTACTAAACAAGAATCTAAAGAGATAGATGTCGATGTTGTAATTATGGCTGGGGGAAAAGGTACACGAATGAAACCACTAACAAATATCATTCCTAAACCTCTTATTCCTATTGGAGAAAAACCAATTATTGAAATCATTATAGACAACTTCATGAAACATAAAGTAAATAATTTTTATATTTCTGTAAACTATAAAGCTAAAATGATAGAAGATTATCTGAAAGAAAAAGAATCTAATAAATGTAAAATAACATACTTTACAGAAGATAAACCCCTAGGTACAATAGGAAGTCTTTACTTAATAAAAGAGAATCTAACGCGTACACTTTTCGTTTCTAACTGCGATATTATTATTGAAGAAGACTATTCAGATATATTGCAATACCATAGAGAAAATAAAAATGATATTACTATTGTTTCTGCTATGAAAAATATCTCTATGCCTTATGGAGTTATGGAAACAGGTAAAGATGGTATTCTTATAGGGATGACTGAAAAGCCTGAATTCTCTTTTCAAATCAATACAGGTATGTATATTTTAGAGCCAAATGTTTTAAAAGAAATTCCAAATGATAAATTTTACCATATAACTGACTTAATAGACAAGATGCAAGGAACAGGACGAGTGGGTGTTTTTCCTGTTACGGAAAAGTCTTGGCATGATATAGGTCAATGGAAAGAGTATCAAGAAACATTGACCTATTATAAGAGTTAAAGTAGTAGTTGTAACTCATTTGGTGGTATAGGAATATTTTTAAAGACTTTTTGATAATTAACTTTGTAATTTGGAACAAGTACAACCTTAACAGTCATCCAAATAAGTTTAAAGTATAAAGCCAAGTCTCTATTTTCTACATACCATGCTTCAACCTTACCTTTGTATGGTGATAAATGCACATCATAAAACTCTACTTTATTACTTGTTACTTTTTCTAAAATTTCATCTTCATCTCTAAAAAATATTGGTCCCACTCCAGAAAGACCCGGTTTTACCTGCGTGATAATCTTTTGCTCTGTTAAATTAAATAGTTTAAACCCAATAATATCCTGTGGTCGAGGTCCAATAATACTCATATCTCCTAATAAAATATTAAATAATTGTGGTAATTCATTAATCTTTGTTTTTCTTAGAATTTTACCAAAAGGAAATACCCTTGAATCATTCTTTAATGTAATTGTTCCACTCCCTTGAAATTCACTATTTTTAATCATCGTTACAAACTTATAAATATCAAAAAGTTTTCCATCTATACCTACCCTTTTTTGCTTATATATAATACCATCACCACTTACTGTTACGAGTATAATGGAAACAACTATCAGAATTGGTGCAAAAACAACTATTGCTAACATTGAAAACACTATATCAAAAAATCTTTGATTAATAATATTCATTCTTATTTTCTCCTTTAATATTAATTTATAATAATTATATCTTATATAATGTTGTATTATCATTATCTAATTAAATAAAAATTTAAACTATTAATGTAATTTTTTATATTAATATACAATAGATTATATAAAGTTATTTTTTATTGTATATATAGTATAGTAATCAAGAAGAAATATAATGGGAGATAGCTACATGAAGTATTTTTATTTAAGTTTAATCACATCAACATATATTTATGGACAAGGAGGAGTGAGTCAACTCCCCTCCTTTCAGGGCTTTAAAGGTGCTATAAATACGCCAAATGCTAACGTTTATAAAGAAGGTGAGTTTGAATTTTTATATACTAATCAAGTAGATAATATTAGACCTTTATCCTCAAAATATTATAATTATACAAAAGAACAAGAAAATTATTTTTTAAATATGGGAATACTACCTAATTTAGATTTAAACATTAGATTCTCTAATATAGCTGATCCTAATCATATAACTAAGCGAGGTTATCTCTTACGAGATAGAATTATTAATCTCAAATATCAAGTACCTTTTATTCCAAAAGATTTAGTTCAAGTTGCCATGGGGGTTCAAGATATAGGAGGTGGAGCTTCACATCTTAGTAGCAAATATGCTGTTGTCTCGAAAGAATTTAAAAATATTCGGACAAGTGTTGGTTATGCTACAGGTACAAATACGGGTGCATTAAATGGTACATTTGGAAGTATAGAATATCAACCTCTATCATGGTTAAATGTTGCAGGAGAATATGATACACATGATTGGAATGCTGCTATAAAAGCCCAATACTTAGCAACTGTTGGAAAACAAAAAATCAATCTTGGACTTATGGCAAAAACTTCTGCTGATTATAATGAAGCTTACTTTGGATTATATGCAAATCTACCATTTAATAATAAAGCCAAATATTTGAACATAGATACTAAAAATATTCCCTCTTCTCTAGCTGAACTAAAAAATTATGGGTTTTCTAATATCTCCTATAGTATAAAAGAAGATACTGCTTATTTTGAGTATGAAAATACACTGTATACTTATAATGATATAGATGCATTAGGTATGGTTCTTGGTACTTTAGCTATGAACAGTAAAGCTTCTAACATTGTTGTTACAGCTAAGAAAAGTAATATTCGACAGTTTAGCACCAAAGTTAATACAGATGAGTACAAAGAGTTTTTAGAAACTGGAAAATATACATCAACTTTACTTCATTTTTCGGGAACAGATATTTTAAATAATGCAAGTGAGTCTCATTCTGATAGGTTTAAACCAACACTTACTCTAAAGCCAGACTTTTTACTTATAGATGGCTCAGAATACTCAAACTTAGACTATACATTAGCAATGCAAGCAGAACTTTCCATGCGTTTAGCAAAGGGTACCATACTTAGTACAAGGTACAATATACCTCTAAGTATCTCTGATAACTTTGAAGATGGAAAAATATTTGATTATAGAAATAGAAACAAGACAAAAGCAGAGATAGATCAAATATTAATATCTCAATATTTTCAAATAGATTTACCCTATCGTTGGGTGAGTTTGTTACAAGTAGGTCAATTTGATAGAAAATTAACTGGTGCTTCTTTGGAAACAGCTGTTAGTACTTTAGATGGAAAACACACTCTAATGTTTAAAGGTTCTAAACTTAAAGATGATATGTATAAAATAATGGATAGATATTATGAAGAAGATAGAGATGTAGAACTATATGCGTATAAGTACTATTTAAGTACTCTTAATTCAAATATAAAAGTCACTGCTGGAGATTTTCTTTATGGAGATAGTGGAGCAATGTTAAGTTTAGAACGCTATTTCTCTGATACAGCTGTACGGTTCGATATATCTAAAACTGAGCATATATATAAAGGTGACAATACTGTTGCCAGATTTTCAATTTCTGTACCTTTAGGGACAACTCAAAGAGTTAAAACCAAATACTTAGACATTCAAGGTGACTACTTAACATATAAGAGACGCAAGACTGTCGTTGCAGAAGATGGAGCTAGCTATTCTCAAGCACATCATATAAAAGAAGTGGATAACAGCTTTACGTTAGAAAAATATTACTTGAATAATAATCGTTTTCATCCAACTTATATTAAAGCCAATTATAATCGCTTACGAAATGTATTTTTAGGGGATTAGTTAAGAGAAAGGAACTACCATCTAAATTAGATGGTAGTTTTATATTAAGAATTAAGTACTTGTATCATTATCGTAGTCACCATCTGTATTTGTATCAAACATTTTAATGTTGTCAACTCTTCCAGAACCACGGATAAGATAAGCATTTACAGATTTAAGTGAATTTGATGGCTCATATTTCTTTAAATCTTTTTCTAAGTTTCTTGCAACTGTCTGCCATGTACCATTTTTAGTATCTGGACAAAGACCTAAGCTAATATAAGTATAGTTACCTATTACTTTTTTACCAAAACTTGTTCCTACAAGGTTTCCTGTATTACGGAAGTTAGCACAAGTCGCAGTACTCATAGGAGTATATGTCATAAATCTATGACCTTGCTCTGTTTCAATACTAATGTACACAACATAGTCTTCACTGTATTTCATATCCCAAGAGATTTCTTTGTTTATAGTGTTTTTCCAACGATTTCCATTTGTCCAAGCACCTAACATATAACCTGTATTTACACCATTACCATTAACTTCAATAACTCTAGAATTTTTATCAGAGTCATTTACATTTGTTATGGTTCCATCATTATCAGGGTTAGTTAAACTAGTATATCGTTGCCATCTTGTATTTTTACCATCTTCTGCATCTTCATAAATAACTTGGTTAATCTGCTCAGAATTTGCTGGAAGTAAATTAACATCATCTATAAGACCTGAACCTCTAACAAAGAATCCGTCAACAGAAATAATCTCATTCATAGGTTGATGACGCTTAAGGTCAGCACTTAAATTTCTTGTAAATGTTCTCCATGTTCCATCATTTGATGTAGTACCTAAACCATTATGTATGTAGTGTGGATGATCATATCCTACTTCACCATAGTTTTTATTACTATCAGTATAGTATAAGTATCTATATCCAAACTTTGTACTTACACGAACATAAATCATAAAATCTTCAGAGTACTTCATACTCCATTTAATAGTTTTATTTGTTTTATCTGTCCAAGTAGAACCCTGTGAGAAAGAATAACCTACTACATAACCATTTTTAAGACCATCTCCTGTTAGCTTTAAAACTTTACTACCTCTATCAGTATCAGAAACACTTTCAATAGTTGCTCCAGATGGGCTTCTATCATAAACTATCCAACCATCCGTATCATCACCATTAGAAATAAGTTTTTGAGAAACAGTCATAACATTTGGATTATAATTTATTTTAGATATTTTAGTACTTGTTGTACCAGCATCTATTTCAGGAATCCATTCAGCTTTTTTAACAGTGTAAGCTCCTTCAATATCTCCAGTAACATCTTCAGTAATCTGTTCATCATCTGCAGTAACAGGAGTTTTAACTAATGCTCCTACATCCTCTTCTGACGCCTCTTTTGCTGGTCCACTTGCTGACCCTGACCCACATGCTGTCAACATAAATGATGACAATGCTACAAGTAAAGCATAATTAACACTTTTCATTGTTCTTCCTTTTTCTGATTTAACGTTTATTTTTAATTAAAAATAAACAATATATAGTATGATAACTCCATTATCTTAATATTCTTCTTAATTTTTTTTATTTATATATATATTACATTAATACTTTTATATATTAGGATATTACTTAAGTAATCTGTTATTTAAAATCTTATTATGTTTAAATATTTTCTTATATAGAGAAGTCGTAAAACTTTTCTTTAAAAATTCCACATGCCGTTTATGATGTGTATCCGAACCAATAAAATCTACCATTCCATTCAGAATCAGCTCTTTCACAACTTTCGTAACTTCATCCGAATAATAATTGGTTATAGAAACTAAATTAATTTGAAATAATACGCCCATATCTTTTATATCTCGATATTCTTCTATATTATTGTGTAAATAAACATAACGTTCAGGATGAGCCAATACAGGTGTATAACCTGCCAGCTTAATATCGTATATCATACTTTCTAAATCTTGTGAAGGAGTAAAATAAGAGAGCTCAAAAAGTAAATACTTCTCTTCTCCAAAGCTTAATATATCCCCTTGACTCAAAAGTTTTTCAAAATTTTCATCTGCATAATATTCAGCTGCAACTTCTATCTCTATATCTATGGCTCTCTTATTCAATTCTATCTTTAAATTATTATAGGCTTTTAAAATATCTCCTGAACTGTTTAAAAACATATCACTTATATGAGGAGTAGTTATTAATTTTTTATAACCCATCTCTTTTAAAGATAAAATAAGCTCAATAGCACGCTCCATATCTTTTGCACCATCATCTATGGCTGGTATTAAGTGTGAATGAATATCAACATCAACCATACTCTGTTTTTGTTTACTAGAAAAAAAAGGTAGTGTCATTAAGACCCTTTCTCACTACCATAGCCATAGCCATAGCCATAGCCATAGTCATTACTATTATGTGTTTTAACTTGATTTAAAATAATACCAGATGATTGAATATTTTTTTCTATTCTTAACTTATTGAAATGTTCTAAGTACGATTTTTCTGCAACATCAGCCTTAACAACCAAAAGTACAATATCTGAATATCTTAATAACATATTGGCATCAATAACTGAGCCTATAGGTGCTGTATCAAATAAAATATAGTCATACTTTTTCATCAACTCCTCAATAAGTTCTTCAAATTTTTCACTCATCAAAAGTTCAGAAGGATTGGGAGGAACCGTTCCGGCTGCAAAAAAATCTAAGTTATCAGAGACAGGTTGTAAAAAATCATTAAAATCTTTATCACCTACCAAATAATGTGTCATTCCTGATTTATTACTCTTTTTTATCTCTTTATAGAGCCTTGGTTTTCTTAAGTCCAAATCCATTAAAAGTACTTTTTTACCTGTTTTAGATATCATATCTGCTAATCCAGATATAACTGTTGTTTTACCTTCTCCTGCTACCGTTGATGACAACAATATAGTTGTACATGCCTTATCACGTGGTAAAACAAACTGTAAATTTGTACGTATACTACGAAGAGCTTCCTCAAAAAATCTTTTTTGCGTCTTAACTGGTAATATTCCATAAAGGGGTGCATCTGTTAACTCAGCAACTGTTTCGGCATTTCTAATTTTTGTATCAAGTATGGCTTTTATAGCTGTATATATTACACCTAAAATTAATCCTAAAATTAATCCAATTAAAACTATAAGTTTTTTATTAGGTCTTATTGGATCAAGTGCTTGAATTGGGTCTTCTATTACTTGTGTATTAGCAATAGTTGATGCCTTTGAGATTTCAAGCTCCATTTTCTTTTGAAGTAAGAATGTATATATATTTTCACTCAATGTAAATTGACGCTTTAAATCCTGTATGGTTAAATCTTTTCCGGGTAAAGACTGAAGAAGAACATTTTTTTCACTCAAATCTTTTTTCAGAACTTTTAATTTAGATACAATATTATTTTGTGTCGTTACAATGTTATTCAGTATTTTATTTTTTGTTAAAGCTTTACTCTGCTCAAGTTTTCTAATATTTGTAGTGATATAAGAGCTAAGCTCACTTTTCATTTTTGAAAGCTTTTCTGTTGCATTTAAAACCTGTGGATGTCCAGCTGTAAAGTTAAATGTTAACTCATCAAGTAATTTACTCTGTTCATTTAACTCTTGTATTGAAATAGCCAAATAATTATTTGTAGTAAGTGACTTTTCAATATTGTTTGCCTGCAATTTCATCTCACTAAGTGCAAGAGAATCTGATCTAAAAAGTTCAATAAGAGATTGAATAGATGAAGTATTAATACCACTATAAAGTAAAGAGACGGTATTTAATTTATTTCTTTTTAATGCTATTTTAAAATTTCTTAACTCTTTAACCTGTAACTCTAATATTTTAATCTCTTCTTCTTTTTTACTTACCGTTTCAAAAAGAGTTAAACTTGACTCCATAGGCATAAATACTGAAGTATCTTCTTGATAACTTTGAAGTTTATCTCCTTTATCTTGAAGATGATTTTTTGTTTCTGCTATTTGCGTTTCTAAAAAATCTAATGTTTTACTTAGTTCACTTGTCTTTTTATCTAAAGTATACGTAATAAAATTATCTGAAATAGCATGAACAAGATCTTTTGCTCTTCGTGCTACACTGTCATTATATGTTATTTTCATAACGTTGTCAGAGAGTATATTTACCTGCATATTTTCCAAAATACTGTTTGAAAGTAAACTTTTATCACTCACTGTAACAAAATAACTATTTTCTTTGAGCGTACCCTCTTTCTCAACTTTTATAGAAAAAAACTTCTCATTTACTTCTTTACTATAAAAATGAACTTTTTCATAATTTAAAGCATCAACTTTAAGAAGATATTTTTTATTATCAATCGGCTGTATCTCAAAAAACTCTTCATATAGTGTTTTATCTGTACTTAATTGATAGAATTCATCGTGAATAGTAATACTTGCTTTTAAATTTTCAATAGCATATAATTCATTCTTTCTAAAGTTTTTTTCAATATAGTAACGATGATTTATATCTAAATTATTTATAACAGAATTGATGAATTTTCTTGTCATTAAAGTTAACTTCACTGTTTCGAGTTCTGACTCTTTCATTCCAAAGCCTGACAGTTCATCTGGAATAATGGCTGTTAATTTAGAAGTTTTTTGGTCAGAAAAAGATACTGTAACTGAACTTGAATAGACTGGCTTTAAAAAATATGCATAAGCTATTGCCAAAAATGTTACTATAAATGTAATAAGTAAAATTGTACTTAGGTTTCTTTTTAAATGTACCAATATTTTATGTATGTCTATCTCATCTTCTTCTATATCTATATAATTACTATTGTTCATAACTCTCCCTCTACTTTTTAAGATAATCTATGGTTAGAAATGTTCCAAGTACACTTGATATAGCTTGCATTATTGGTAAATAATCATTAATAGCTACACGTACTGCTTTTGTTCCTTTTGGTTCTATGTACACGATGCTGTTATGTTTTAACATTAAACTATGACTATTTAATGTACTAAATTTACTTAGATTTAATGTACGCAATACATACTTTCCATTCTCTTCACTAATAACACGAACTTGACTTCTAATAGCATGGTCAGTTAAACCTCCTGACCTTGCTATAGCTTCAATAACTGAAATAGTCTCTCCTTCTATAGGTACAACACCCCTATTAACTACTTCACCCAAAACAAAAATTTTATGATTTTTAATACTTGCTTTTACATAGGGTACATTAAGAAACTCTCTATATCTATTAGTCAAATTGTTATTTAACTCTTTAATAGTTTGCCCCTCAACATTAACTGTATTTAGTAGTGGCAAGATTATACTTCCATCAGGATAAACGACATAACTATTATCTGGATTTACATAACCTTTATCATTCATCATAATATTGGATTTTTTATTCATATTATATATGTCGATTGTTAAAATGTCATTTGGAATAATCTTTGAGCTATAAGTAATATTTAACTCTTGAGGCTCAGAAATATTTTCAGAATTCTCTTCTTGAAAAAGTTTATACTCTTTTACACTACATGCTGAAAAAAACAACATAAAAAATATAATAAAAAATTTCATTTATATACGTCCTTGATTTAATTTTTAATTTAAATTATAATTATATAACTTAATATTAAGTATAAGACATTTTCCATATTTTAGAACTTAATTGATAAAATAGTTACATAAAAAAGCATAGATTTTAAAATAAAGTTAAAAACTCTATTAACTGTTTATACTTAATATTTATTTTA
>JAUTBQ010228660.1:0-20297 GCA_032361185.1 Lepetodrilus ovalis | reverse complement strand
ATGAGCTTAAGATGTTAGAATATCAAACGGCTGCGTAATCTTTCGGGGAACTTGTCTGAAATATGGGTAGCACATCAACTTTCCTCTAATCAAAGAAAAAAGTCAAAATTCTAAATATGCACCTAAGAAAGTTTTATACTAGGATATCTGTATAATTTAAAAATCATACCTCAAACCAGCAGAAACAACATCCATATCAGGAACATTAGATTTGATGAGTAAACGCTGATAATCTACAAAAAGGCTCCATCCTTCTCCTTGATCTGCGTAGCCGTCAAAAGCCCTATCATAATTTGCGTTATGTTCAAAATCACCTTCTTTATCTGAAAGATCATACTCTAGCCCTAAACCTGCAGAAAAACCATGGTCATTATCGAAATAATTTAATCTCGCACCATTCCCTAGATTTTCAGTGTATCCATATCCTAAAAGAGCATAAACATTTACACGTTCTGCAACTGGATATTGTGGTTTTGCATAAAGACCTATATGTTGTAAAGGTACACCACCAAAAGGTCCTTTATCTAAAAAAGTTCTTATACCTCTTGCTTCTACTCCAAAATATTCATTAAATTCATAACCACCTCTTAACATAGCTCCATACGTCAGGTCTTCATAATCACATCCTGTTCCACAGGCATGAAATTTAGCTGCAACTAATCCAACACCTATGTACCAAGATGAAATATCCTCTGGTACTGGTAGTACTTCTGCATCTACAGGTGCTACTACTTTTCCTCCAGCATAGATACTCACACTTAGTAGTGCCATACCTAATATGATATTTTTAATTACTCTTTTCATTATACTTCTCCTCTTTCATTTTCTTTTAAACTCTCTTCTCTTCTTACAAGATAAAATCCTGTCATTATGGTCATAAACATCATTATTAAGATACTAATCATACCATAGGTATCGCCACCATCTGATTCTTGTGATGTTACACACTGAACATCAAGCTTTACAGTTGCTTCAGATACTTGACCATTGATGTCAGTAATCGAATATCTAAATGAATCAGGCACATAGTTGATATCTGGGTCTGGCGTATATATAATAACTGGTCTACCATCACTTCCTATAGCAACTTCTGCCTTACCATGCTTAGGCTGTTCAAGGATTTTAATGGTTACATCACCCGTAAACTCATCATTTTTAAGTACATCAATCACATTGGCCCCATAATGTCTAATGGTGATTGTACCATCATTTATAGCTTCTAGTACATGTGCCACATAGTTCACCGTAATGCTTGCTTCGTTACTCACTAGTTTACCATCAGTTTCTTGTACTGTGTAGGCAATAGCTGGTAAATTTCCACCTGTAAAGCTATTTGCTGGTGTAAAGGTGACATTTCCTGTGAGTTCATCCACAGACCATACTCCTTCATTTACAGTAAATTCTATGATGTCTCCCTCTGTATCTCTTACAATGTTTGTAGCATTTGCAGGTGGTACAAGACTCACACTTTCAGGGTCAAGTGGCATTGAAGTATTTTTATCATTATCAAGTATCTTAATGGTTACTGGCTCTACAAGTAATGATGAGACAATATCATCTATTGCCACAGGCGGATAGTCTATTTTAATTTCACCATCCGTAGTAACAGAATTGCCTTGAATATCATCAACTCTGTATTTAATAGGTGTTGGGTCTCCGCTAAAGTCTGCATTAGGCGTAAAGGTAATCGTACCATCTGGATTTACTCTCCATACCCCTTCACCTGCTACCACAAGTTCTGTGACTAAGCTACCATCTGGTGCTACTATTTTTACAGAACTTGGATCAATGGCAAAAGTACCTCCATTGTCATTGGCTAAAATATCTACTGTGCTTGGTTGTCCTATACTTCCATTGGCTTCATCTGTTGCTGCCATTGGAGATGCTATTGGTAACTGTGTGACTGTTGGGTCATTACTGGCTACAGTATTTGGATCATCCGAACTTGCATTAATATCATTGCCATTTGGCTCTTTTGCAAGTACCACTGCTTGGTTGACAACCTTATTGGCATCAATATCATCTTGAGTTACTATGTGAATCGCTGTATATGCAGTAGTATTACTTTCACCCGGAGCCAGTGTAATTGAGTTTCCAGTTACTGTCGCATTAGTATCTTCTACTTTTATATTAAACAGTGTTACATTCCCTGTATTTGTAATGTTAAACTCATACGAAATAGTATCTCCAAGTTGTACAGAACTGTTACTATCAAAAGTGCCTTTTTTAGTAATGCTTATACCAGGTATTGACACTATTGGCGTGATGGTAGGGTCATTTTCATCAAAGGCATCATCATCTGATTTATCTTCTATATCATTGCCTTGTAAATCTTGTGATTTTACTTGTGCTTGATTATGTACCGAGCCTCTATTGATGTCATCTTGTGTAACAACATGCGTTGCCGTAAATGTGCTACTGTCTACCTGCCCTGGAGCCAGTGTAATTGGGCTACCAGAAACTGTTGCATTTGTATCAGAGATATTCACACCATAAAGTGTTACGTTTCCTGTGTTATTCACATCAAAGACATAGTGCATCGTATCACCAAGAGCATATGGTGTTACTTGTGGTACCAAACGTTTAACAAGTGCTATTTGTGCCACTGCAGGTGCCACAGATACTGTTTCATTATCTTCTGCTGAATTTAACGTACCACCTTTTGCATCACCATCTACGGTTGCACTGTTACTGATGTCAGCTCCAGAGTCAATATCATCTTGAGTAACCACATAGGTTGTTTTAAAGACTGTACCTTGATTTGGTGCCAAGGTAATATCAGTCTGGTTCATAGCTGAAAGTACCCCCAGTCCTGAGTGTACATCTACTACATTGATAGTGTCAATCGTGATATTCCCTGTATTGTTTACCTCATAGCTATACGTAATTGTCTCTCCTACCGTAATATTGGTCGTTTTATCGGCTGTTTTTACGATGCTTAGTTTTGGTGTCTGTGTTATGGTAGTTGTTGCTGTATTGTCTGTAAGGTCATTGGCTGTACTTTGGTTGTTATCATTGTCTTCATTTGCCGTTTGTCCTAGAGGGTCTTTGGCATTAGCAGATGCAATATTGACAATATCCACACCCGTATCAATCATATCTTGCGTTATCGTACGTGTTGCAGAACAAGTCACTACTGCACCTACATTAAGTGTAGCAATAGGACAGCCATTTAGTGAGCCAGCATCAATGTTTGTATCCGTTAGGTTAATGTCTTTTAATGTCACATTACCTGTATTGGTAAATATAAATATATAGTCAAGTACCGTTGGTCCAGTAATGTTTGTTGGGGTCACTACTTTTACCATATTAAAGCTAGGTTTTTGAGTAATCACTACAGCAATAGAACTCGAAGCCGTTGGAGGTAACATTCCATTTGGAGGGCTAGGCTCCCCTTTTACCGAAGCAGTATTGCTAAGTCCTGCAGCATCTATATCACCTTGCGTGAGTATATAGGTTGCAGTAAATACAACGGTGTCGTTTGGTGCTAAAGATGTTGCATTTACAGTACTTACTGTTGGTACTGGTAAAGTACCTGTACCTGTAAAGTTCGTTGCATTTTCATCTACCACTATATTTGCAAGTGTTGTTGTACCTTCATTCTTCACTGTGTAAGTGTAAGTAATGCTGTCTCCCGCACTGTCTACACCATCTGCATTGGTATCTACTATGTTACCTGCAGTTTTTGTCATAGAAAGTGAAGTGGATACATTCGCTTCAGCTAAAGCAGATGCAGATGCAGTAGGGGGAGTAAGTCCTGAGCCTAGAGGTGGTGTTCCTGTTACATTGGCATCATTGGTTACTTCTATCACACCTGCTGTGTTTGTAATGGTTGGTGCATTCGTACCATCTATATCAGCTTGCGTTAATGCATAGGTAGCTGTACATTGTGCTGTACTATGTGCTGCCATAGAGCTAATCACATTTGGAGTACCAGAACAATCCACAGCCATATTAAACGGTGCGACACCCAGTGCATTGTCTGTCACAACAACATTTGTCAATGTGACATTAGATGTATTTCTTACCTCAAAGATATAACTGATTATATCTCCAGCACTTGCTGGGTTTTGCACTGCTGAGTTATTTGCTTTTTTCACCATCACTATAGACGCAGTTTGTGTCACGGCAGAGCTTACAGTTGTAGTATCTGTTGCTGTTGTACCATGTCTGTCTTCTGCACTTACACTCGCAGTATTTGACCTACTACCTGAATCTAAGTCTGCTGTTGTAAGCGTATAAACTGCTGTACAAAGCACACGCTCTCCTACATCTAGTGTACCTGTACCATCATTGACAAACACATCACCATTGCTTGTAAGTCCACAAGAGTCTATCGTTGTGATACTATCGTTTGCCACGACATTTTGAAGACTTACATTACCTGTATTTTCTAACGTAATCGTATAAGTAATATTGTCATCCGCATCTGTAATATTGTTTTCTACTCCATTTACGACTGTTGGAGAAGAAGCTACTTTGGCTACAAATATTTCTGGAGCAATATCTTCTAAATCTACAGACTCATTTACATCTACAGGTGCTAATGTACCTAGCTTCGCTGTACCATTTCCTGTGGCTGTGTTATTGATATCTTTTCCTAGGTCAATATCACCTTGAGTAACCACATATGTTGCTACAAATTCAGCTTTATCTCCTGGAGCCAAGTCATTACTCGCAGAGGTAAGTGTAATAGCAGAGAGGCTTCCATCTGCCACATGCACATCTGAAACATTAACATCATCTATACCTATGTTACCTGTATTTTCTACCGTGTAAGTATAGGTTATGGTATCACCAACTTTTACATTGTTTTTCTTGTCTGCTATTTTTGTGATGCTTAAAGCTGGTGTTGGGTCAGCAACATCTACAGACTCAGTTGCATTTACATCAGTGAGTGTTCCACCTTTAGGGTTGGCAGTAACGGTTGCTGTGTTATTTACATCTACTCCAGCATCAACATCTGCTTGGGTAATCGTATATTTGGCAGTAAAGACTTGCACTTGCGCAGGTGCTAGAGTTACAGATGCTGGCACGATGGCTGTAAGTACACCAGAACCTAAGTGATTATCTGTAACAGTAACGTCATCAAGGGTAATATTACCCGTGTTGTTCACCTCATAGCTGTAAGTAATCTCTTGTCCTACTGCAAGGTTCGTATCTGCAGAAGCTGTTTTTACCATACTTAGTGCTGGTGTTGGTACAACAGGTGTACTCACACTTGAGTTTTGTGGTGCTGGTGGTGTTGCTGATGGAGGTACATCTACTGTAATGCTCGCTGTATTGTTTACTTCACCAACATCCACTTCAGATTGAAGTACTACAAGAGAAGTACATTTATATACCTGTGTTTCCCCAACTTCTAGTATCGTATCTGCCGTCATGGACTCAGTGTCTAAAGAAACCCCAGAAGCATCACACTTAGCATCAGCAATCACTATAGTATCTAAAGACACATTTCCTGTGTTATTCACTTCAAAGGTATATACCAAAGTATCTCCAGCTTGTGTAGGCACAGATGCTGTAGCTTTAGCGAAAGTATAGGCTGGTGTTTGATTGACAGGCACTGTTGTGTTTGCATCTTGTGGGCTTGGAGGCGTAGCACCTGTAGGAGGCGTAGCTGTAATACTAGCATTGTTTAGAACAACGCCAGCATCTACTTCTGTTTGTGTCACTGCTATAGACATACATGTATATGTCTGTGTTTCTCCCACTTCGAGTCTAGTGTCAGCAGTAAGGCTCTCACTTGCTAGTGTTGGTGTGGCTAAACATTTTACATCTGTAATGCTAGGTGCAGTGAGTGTTACATTTCCTGTATTTACCACTGTAAAGGTGTATGGAAGGCTATCTCCTACTTGTGCATCTGTAGCAGTACTAGATTTACTCATTGTAAAGTCAGAGATTCTATCTATGAGGTCTACTGTCTCACTTGCATTTACATCTGTAAGTGTGCCACCTTTTGGTGTTCCTGTCACCGTTGCTGTGTTGCTGATGTCAGCACCTGCGTCTACATCATCTTGCGTGACCACATACGTTGCTGTAAATATCTGCCCTGTCATTGGTGCTAAATCCACCGAAACTGGTGTAATGGCACTCAATATTCCTGTTCCACTATGTACATCCGATACTGAAATTGCATCGATAGAAATATTTCCTGTGTTATTTACCTCATAGGTATAGGTAATCGTATCGCCTACTGCTACATTAGATGTTTTATCTGCTGTTTTTGTAATGTTTAGCTCTGGGCTTTGCGTGATGGTGGCGGTAGCAGTATTGTCCGTAGTATCATTTGGGGTACTAGCGTTATTATCATTGTCTTCAGGTGCTACTTGATTTGATGGATCTTTTGCACTTGGCGTTGCTGTATTGACTATGTCAATTCCCGCATCTATATCTGATTGGGTTATCGTACGTGTTGCTGTACATGTCGCCACATCGCCAACTTGCATAAGTGCTATAGGACAACTGTTAAGTGTTCCTGCATCAATGGTTGGATCTATGAGACTTATATCATGAAGTCTTACATTCCCTGTATTTGTGAAAGTAAAGGTGTAGTCTAATACGGTAGGTCCAGTAATATTCAGTGGGCTTACGGTTTTTACCATATTATATGCTGGTTTTTGTGTGATGATAACCACTGCAGAACTCTGTGCTTCTGGGGCTGTCATTGCAACAGGTGGTGTTGCAGTACCCTTAGCTGTATTACTTAACATTCCTGCATCTATATCATCTTGTGTTAACACATATACTGCAGTAAAGACTACAGTAGCACCTGGTGCTAGAGATGTTGCATCTCCAGAACTCACTACAGCTACTGGCAATGTTCCAGTACCCGTAAAGGCAGTGGCATTCTCTTCTATGAGTACATTGTTAAGTGTGGTTGTTCCCTCATTTTTCACTGTATACGTATAGGTAACTTCATCTCCCACACTATCCACTCCATTGCTATCTTTATCATCTATCACTGAAACTGTTTTAGCCATAGAAAGTGATGCAGATACATTTGCATCTGCTAAAGCAGAAGCTAGTGCTGTTGGCGAGGTCAAACCAGAACCTACTGGTGGGGTACCTGTAACATTTGCATCATTGGCAATCTCTACAGTGCCTGCAGTATTGGTAATGGTTGGTGCATTATTTCCATCTATATCATCTTGTGTTAAAGCATACGTTCCTGTACATGTTACATTTGTATTTGCTCCCATACTCGTAATGACATTTGTTCCACTTCCACAATCTACCGCCATATTAAATGGTGCAACACCTAATGCTTTATCCGTCACTATCACATTGCTAAGTGTCACGTTACTTGTATTATTTACATCAAAACTATATGTCAATACATCTCCTGCTGCTGCAGGTGTAGAGAGTGTTGAAGTATCAGCTCTTTTGACCAATACAATCGAAGCAGTTTGTGTCACAGAAGAACTCACTGTTGCAGAACTGTTTGCACTTGTACCATATCTATCTTCTGCTGTTGCACTTGCGGTATTGTCTTTACCACCCGCATCTAAATCTGCTGTACTCAAAGTATATACTGCTGTACAAGTGACAGACTCCCCTACATCTAACCCTTCACTACCATCATTGTTAAACACATCTCCATTACTTGTAAGACCACAAGAGCTAATGCTCGTGATGCTATCACTCACTAAAACATTGAGTAAACTTACATTTCCTGTGTTGGTTGTTACTATCGTATAAGTGATGTTGTCATCAGCATCTGTAATCGTTGCATCTACACCATTTACAATGGTTGGTACAGAAGCCACTTTTGTCACAGTACTTTTTGGATCTATAGCTTCAGGTTTCACTGATTTAGTAGCATTTACATCTGTGAGTGTGCCACCTTGTGGTGTCCCTGTAACTGTCGCTGTATTATTGATATCTGTACCTAAGTCAATATCATCTTGCGTAATGGTATATATTGCCGTGAATACTTGTTTAGCTCCAGGTGCTAAAGTAATATTACTTGGACTAATAGCCCCAAGTGTACCTTGTCCTAAATGCACATCTGACACAGTAATATTATCGATACCTACATTTCCTGTATTTTCCACGGTATAGGTATATGTAATATTATCATCCACTTTTACATCTGTATCTTTTGAAGCATCTTTACTTAGTGAAAGGCTTGGTATTGGGTCTGCAACATCTACAGATTCTGTTGCATTCACGTCTGTGAGTGTTCCACCTCTTGGTATTCCTGTCACTGTTGCTGTGTTATTGATATCAACACCTGCATCTATATCTGCTTGTGTGACCACATAAGTAGCTGTAAAGAGTTGTCCTGCATTTGGTGCTAAGTTTACAGAAGCTGGTGTAATAGCACTTAATGTTCCTGTACCTAAATGTACATCACTAACACTCACATTATCTATGGAAATGTTTCCTGTATTATTGACTTCATAGGTATAGGTAATTGTATCACCCACGACTACATCTGTGGTGTCTGACGCGGTTTTACTCATACTTAGTGTTGGCAATGGATTTGCCACATCTACATTTTCTGACGCAGTTACATTTATAAGTGTACCTAGTTTTGGTGTCCCTGTAACTGTTGCTGTATTGTCTACTGTTACCCCTGCATCTATATCTGCTTGTGTCACTACATACGTTGCGGTAAATATCTGCCCTGTATTTGGAGCTAAATCTACTGATGCTGGCGTAATCGCTGTCAGTGTTCCTGACCCTTGATGTACGTCACTAACACTCACTGCATCTATAGAAATGTTCCCTGTATTGTTTACTTCATAGCTATAGGTAATGGTTTGTCCTACTACTACATCGGTGACATCATCCGCTGTTTTTGTCATACTCAGTGCTGGGCTTGGGTCTTGCACATCTACCGATTCTGTCGCATTTACATCTGTGAGAGTCCCACCTTTTGGTGTCCCTATTACCGTTGCTGTGTTATTGATGTCAGCACCTGCATCTATATCTGCTTGTGTCACCACATAGGTTGCAGTAAATATCTGCCCTGTCATTGGTGCTAAATCCACCGAAGCTGGTGTAATGGGTGTTAGTATTCCTGTACCACTATGATTATCTGAGACTGACACTGCATCTATACTAATGTTTCCTGTATTATTTACTTCATAGGTATAAGTAATCGTATCACCCGCGACTACATCTGTCGTATCTGAGGCAGTTTTAGTCATAGTGAGCGTTGGAGTTTGCAAGATAGTAGTAGTAGCCGTATTATCGGTATTTGTATTCGGTGTCGTAGCATCACCATCTTCATCTTCTGCTACTGCATTGTTGTCTGCATCTTTGGCTGATGGTACTGCTGTATTGACTATGTCTACACCTGCATCAATGTCTGCTTGACTTATGACTTTTGTTGCTGTACACACTACAGTATCACTTACATTTAGTTCTGCTATAGGACAACCAGTTAATGTTCCTGCATCTATGTTTGCATCAGTAAGCGTAAGGTCTTTTAACGTCTCATTACCATTGTTGGTAAATTCAAAGCTATAGGTCAATGTTGTAGGGGCAGAAATATTTGTCTGGTCTACAGTTTTTGCCATATTAAAGCTAGGTTGTTTTAACAAAGGTGTCACCACAGAAGAGACTGCATCTGGGGCTGTCATACTTCCTGGTGGTGTGCCTGTTGCTTTGGCTGTATTGTTGACTGTCCCTGCATCTATGTCTGCTTGTGTAATGGTATAAGTTGCAGTAAAGACAACTGTATCTCCAGGATTTAGGCTTGTAGCATCTCCAACACTTACAGTAGCTAAAGGAAGTGTACCTGTCCCTGTAAAAGATGTTGAATCTTCTGTGAGTGTCACGTTAGTAAGTGTTGTGGTACCTTCATTTTTTACTGTATAGGTATAGGTAATCGTATCACCTGCAGTATCTCTTGTATCCCCATCATTATCTATAACACTTGAAGCTGTTTTACTAAGTGATATCGCTGCACTTGCATTTAAGTCTACAGAAGAACTAGCTGTCCCTGTTGGAGGTGTTAAGCCTGAACCTGCTGGTGGGGTAGCGGTGATATTTACTTCGTTAAGTATCTCTAAGTTACCACCAGTATTTGTAATCGTTGGGGCATTCACTCCATTGAGGTCATCTAGGGTTAAAGCATAAGAACCTGTACATTGTACGGAAGTATGTGCTGCCATAGTGGCTATCTCATTCGGCGTACCTGTATTACCTGGACATGTCACTACCATATTGAATGGTGCTACACCTAAACCTTTATCTGTCACTAGTACATTAGTAAGTGTGACTGAAGATGTATTGTTTACATCAAAGGTATAGCTAATCACATCTCCTGCTTGTGCTGGGTTATTTACCGCAGATGCATCTCCTCTTTTTACTACGATGAGTGATGCGGTTTGGTTAATAGGTGAACTTATTGTAGCTGTGTCTGAAACACCTGTACCTGTTGCATCTTTTGCTACAGCTCCTGCTGTGTTATCTCTATTACCATTATTTAAATCTGCATCGGTAAGTACATAGTCTGCTGTACAGGTTACACCCTCACCTACAAGGATACTTCGTGTAGTATCATTCACAAATACCGAACCATTACCATCATAGGTACATGCAGTGAGACTTGGAACAATAGGATCTAAGATACTCACATCTAGAAGGGTCATATTTCCTGTATTATTGGCTGCAATAGTATAGGTAATGGTATCTCCCGCATCTGTAATAGTTGTATCAATACCATTAGCAATAGTTGGCGTACTTGCTGTTTTTGCTACAGTAATTGCTGGTGCAGGATTGGCTACATCTACACTCTCAGTATCTGTGACTGGATTAAGTGCTACAGACCCTCTTGCGACTCCTGTAACTGTTACAGTATTATCTATATTTACATTAGCATCTATATCTGCTTGTGTAACCACATAGGTTGCTGTATACGTTGTACTTGTCCCTGGTAAGAGCGTTGTCACTCCTCCTGTTGGAACTGGTGCTGTTCCTGTTCCTGTATGTGCATCTGCTAAGGTGATATTATCTATACCTACATTCCCTGTATTCTTCACTTCATAGGTATAGGTTATTGTTTGTCCTACGACTACATCTGTTACATCGTCTGCTATCTTACTTACTGTTAGAACTGGGGTCTGGGTGATAGGAATATTAAGCGTATCACTTACAGAAGCAACAGCTACACCTGAAGGGGTTGTTACATCTACAGTCACAGAGTTATTTACTGTACCTGCATCCAATTCAGCTTGTATAATAGCCACAGAAGTACATGAGTAGATTTGTGCTTCACCCACTTCAAGAACGTTCGCTATCAAGCCTGTTTCAGAATCTAAAGCAATGACTCCATTACATTTTACATCATTTACTGTTACTGTATCAAGTGAGACATTTCCTGTATTTACTATGGTAAATGTATATATAATTATCTTACCTGCTTCTGATGGGGTAATACTTCCTCGCTCTTTTTTTACTGTAAACAGTGGATTATGAGTTATAGTGGTTGTGGTTGTATTATCTGCTATATTTGTCTCAGTAGCACTTTGGTCTGTTGTACCATCTGCTCCCTTGACTAGAGGTGTAGCTGTGTTAATGATGTCTGTTCCTGCATCTATCATTGCTTGGGTCACAGCACGTGTGGCTGTACATGTTTGTGTAGCACCTAGTCCAAGCGTATCTATGTCTGCATCACTATCAGCATCTGCGTTACATGTTAAAGTACCTGCATCAATATTTACATCATTTACAGTAAGGTTTGTCAACCCTACATTTCCTGAGTTTGTAAATATAAAGGTATACGTAATAGTTCCTGGTGCTGAAAGTGTTGCTGTATCTGAATTTTTTACCATGTTATATGCTGGAGTTTGCATTATAGTAGTAGTAGCCGTATTATCTACATCAGTATTTGGTGTCGTAGCATTGCCATCTTCATCTTCTGCTACTGCATTGTTGTCTGCATCTTTGGCTGTAGGTATTGCAGTATTGACTATGTCTACACCTGCATCAATGTCTGCTTGACTTATGACTTTTGTTGCAGTACATACTACTGTATCACTCACATTAAGTTCTGCTATAGGACAACCAGTTAATGTTCCTGCATCTATGTTTGCATCAGTAAGCGTAAGGTCTTTTAACGTCTCATTACCATTGTTGGTAAATTCAAAGCTATAGGTCAATGTTGTAGGGGCAGAAATATTTGTCTGGTCTACAGTTTTTGCCATATTAAAGCTAGGTTGTTTTAACAAAGGTGTCACCACAGAAGAGACTGCATCTGGGGCTGTCATACTTCCTGGTGGTGTGCCTGTTGCTTTGGCTGTATTGTTGACTGTCCCTGCATCTATGTCTGCTTGTGTAATGGTATAAGTTGCAGTAAAGACAACTGTATCTCCAGGATTTAGGCTTGTAGCATCTCCAACACTTACAGTAGCTAAAGGAAGTGTACCTGTCCCTGTAAAAGATGTTGAATCTTCTGTGAGTGTCACGTTAGTAAGTGTTGTGGTACCTTCATTTTTTACTGTATAGGTATAGGTAATCGTATCACCTGCAGTATCTCTTGTATCCCCATCATTATCTATAACACTTGAAGCTGTTTTACTAAGTGATATCGCTGCACTTGCATTTAAGTCTACAGAAGAACTAGCTGTCCCTGTTGGAGGTGTTAAGCCTGAACCTGCTGGTGGGGTAGCGGTGATATTTACTTCGTTAAGTATCTCTAAGTTACCACCAGTATTTGTAATCGTTGGGGCATTCACTCCATTGAGGTCATCTAGGGTTAAAGCATAAGAACCTGTACATTGTACGGAAGTATGTGCTGCCATAGTGGCTATCTCATTCGGCGTACCTGTATTACCTGGACATGTCACTACCATATTGAATGGTGCTACACCTAAACCTTTATCTGTCACTAGTACATTAGTAAGTGTGACTGAAGATGTATTGTTTACATCAAAGGTATAGCTAATCACATCTCCTGCTTGTGCTGGGTTATTTACCGCAGATGCATCTCCTCTTTTTACTACGATGAGTGATGCGGTTTGGTTAATAGGTGAACTTATTGTAGCTGTGTCTGAAACACCTGTACCTGTTGCATCTTTTGCTACAGCTCCTGCTGTGTTATCTCTATTACCATTATTTAAATCTGCATCGGTAAGTACATAGTCTGCTGTACAGGTTACACCCTCACCTACAAGGATACTTCGTGTAGTATCATTCACAAATACCGAACCATTACCATCATAGGTACATGCAGTGAGACTTGGAACAATAGGATCTAAGATACTCACATCTAGAAGGGTCATATTTCCTGTATTATTGGCTGCAATAGTATAGGTAATGGTATCTCCCGCATCTGTAATAGTTGTATCAATACCATTAGCAATAGTTGGCGTACTTGCTGTTTTTGCTACAGTAATTGCTGGTGCAGGATTGGCTACATCTACACTCTCAGTATCTGTGACTGGATTAAGTGCTACAGACCCTCTTGCGACTCCTGTAACTGTTACAGTATTATCTATATTTACATTAGCATCTATATCTGCTTGTGTAACCACATAGGTTGCTGTATACGTTGTACTTGTCCCTGGTAAGAGCGTTGTCACTCCTCCTGTTGGAACTGGTGCTGTTCCTGTTCCTGTATGTGCATCTGCTAAGGTGATATTATCTATACCTACATTCCCTGTATTCTTCACTTCATAGGTATAGGTTATTGTTTGTCCTACGACTACATCTGTTACATCGTCTGCTATCTTACTTACTGTTAGAACTGGGGTCTGGGTGATAGGAATATTAAGCGTATCACTTACAGAAGCAACAGCTACACCTGAAGGGGTTGTTACATCTACAGTCACAGAGTTATTTACTGTACCTGCATCCAATTCAGCTTGTATAATAGCCACAGAAGTACATGAGTAGATTTGTGCTTCACCCACTTCAAGAACGTTCGCTATCAAGCCTGTTTCAGAATCTAAAGCAATGACTCCATTACACTTTCCATCACTTACTGCTACTGTATCAAGTGATACATTCCCTGTATTGACTATGGTAAATGTATAGTCAAGTGTTTGACCTGTTCCTGTTGGTATTACTGATGATGTCGCTTTTTGAACTGTAAATAATGGATTTGGTGGTACTAAAGTAACACTTTCACTTGCTGTTGGAGGAGTTGCTGTACCTCGTTTTGGTGTACCAATAGCTTTAGCCGTATTAGTAACATTTATACCATTATCCACATCTGTTTGGGTTATGGTGTAAGTAGAAGTAAGTGTTGCTGTATCTCCTGGAGCCAGTGAATCAATCAAACCATTTACACTTGTATCCACAGATAACCCATTAGAATTAACTGTGATTGTATCATTGGTCGCTGTTGTTAACGTACCTGAACCATTATGGGTATCAGCAACAAAAATATTATCCATTGTTATATTTCCATTATTCGTAATGGTATAGGTATAGGTTATGACATCTCCAAGTACAGCATTCGTTGTTTTAGATGCTACTTTAACTATCGTAAGACTTGGTGCTGCTGGAGGACCAGAGATAGACAATGTACCAGATACAGAACCTATAGTACCTTCTGTAGGACTCGCTGTTACATCAGCAGTATTTACAAAAACTAAGTCATTATCTATATTTGCTTGTGTAATAGTATGCTGTCCTGTACATGTCATATTCTCGCCACTCACTAATGTGGTTTTAGGACATGAAACTGCACCTGCGATAAAGGAATCCGTTAACACCACACTGTTTAAAGTAACTGATCCAACATTAGACACAAGGAAAGAATAATTAATAGCTTCTCCCACTGTAGCATAAGATGCTTTATCTGCCGTTTTAGTTACGGTGATACCAGGGGCTACTTCTGGTGATCCAGTGGCATCATTTCCACCTGTAAAATCCCAAAAATTATCTCCTCTTCCCCCACCATCAACATCAAAAATCTTAGGTGTAGTACTTTCTGTAGTATAAATATTATTCAGTAATCCAGGTACAGCACCCAAATCAAACCATGAAGTACTCGTTTCATACGCAGGTTGATTACGAAAACAATTTTCAAAACCTTTAGATGTAGTACCTGCTAAATTTGTTCTTTCAGCATCTCTAAATGTCATATCAGAAAAGCTAGATACTGTAAAACCATTTAACCTAAAAGAAATATCCTGATAATCAAAATTACCAGAACCAGTACATGCATCTGCATCTCTTACAGTTAAACGTACATATCCCTCAACAATACTTCCACCAAAATATGTAGTACAGGGAGTTGGTCCACAATTTAATGCCTGAGTAGGACCTAACTGAAAAGGTTTTCCTCTAAATGCTGCTGGGTTTCCTGTCATTTGAAACCCTCTAAACTGTGTAGACGGATTCACAAATTGATAATAGATATTACCATTGGCTCCAATCAATACTACCATCGTTCCCCCAACCTTAGGATAGGTAGTAGGAATCTGTCCATGTCCGTTTGGTATTGTTTCTGTAAATGTAGTTGCTACAGATATACTTGTAAATGTAACAATAAAAAGTATAATAATTTTGAATATATTTGAAAGATGCTTTGTCATAATAAGTGCCTTCTTTGTTTTATCATAATAAGTAGATTACTCCACAGTTACATAATAATAACAAAAGAAACTTAATATTTATAAATGTAAAAAATAATTGTTAAGCTATTTTACTCCAGCTTAACAATTAAAAGAAGTGCTAAAAGTCGTAAGTAACCCCAGCAGAGAAGATGTTGCTGTCTGTGTTAAATGTACCTTCATCGTTAAGAAGATGTTGGTAGTCAGCCCAGAGTCCCCAACCTTTTTCTTGGTCACCTTGACCATCGAAGTCTCTTGCGTATTGTCCTAGTTTTGTATCCTCTGAAAGATCATATTCAAACCCTGCTCCATAAGAGAATCCATTGGCTGAAAGTGTTGAGCTTCTTCCGTTATGGTTATTGTAATCTACTGTTGTTCTTCCGTATCCTAAGAGTCCATAGATATTCACGGCATCACTTACGTGGTATTGTGGTTTAAGGTAGAGTCCGTAGTGTGTTGTTTTTGAGAAATCATCTTCTAGTGCACCTTTGAGTGCTCTAGCTTCTACACCTACATAGTCATTAATATCCCATCCAGCTCTTAGTATTCCACCGTATGTCATATCTTTTAGTCTTGTATCATCTGCACAGGGACAATCTCTACTAAGTCCTGCTGCTATAAGCCCTATTCCTAGGTAGAGTGGTATAGGGTTTATTACTGCTGGTATAGGTACTATTTCTGCTTCTATGGGTGCTACATTTTTTGACCCTGCGTATGTACTTACTGTGAGTGCCATAATTGTTGTCAGTGTTATGAGTGTTTTTTTCATCATCATCTCCTTATACTCTCTGCTCTTCTTCTTTTCTTACGAAGAAGAGTCCACTCAAGAGTGTCATTAGCATCATTGCGAGCATCCCTAATAATCCTAAGGCATTTGAACTGTCTGTTGACACGTTTGCACAGCCACAGTTGATTCCTGCATCTAATGTTAAAATATTATCTCCAGCTTTCACATCTAACGTTTGTGTAAATCCTTTACCATTCACATCAGTATCAGATCCATCATCACTTCCTTGATTTTCTTGACTAAACTCATAACCTTCATACCCCGTAGAAGGGATGGTAAATCTTACTTGGTACGTACCAGGAGGTACATCAAATCCATATCTTCCATTGGCATCCGTAATAAGTTCATGATTGCCATGTATATCTTTTATAGGGTTACCATCTTTATCAAAGAGTTCTACTTTTGCTCCTACAACTGGTTTTTCTCCTGAATCTTGAAGACCATTTTGATTAGAGTCTACCCAGAAAAAGTCTCCTATGTGTGCTGTCGGTGGTGGTGTAATACCTAAATCTAAGTGTGGATAATGTGCTCCTGGGCTTAATGATACTCTATCTGTTTTACCCGTTATAGCATCACCATCAGAGTCTTTCTCTTCAGTACCTTCACCTTCAAGTGTTACTTCATATCCAAATGGTAGGGTACTTAAATCAAACTCTACGGCATACTCTTTTAGTGGATCTAATCCATCAAAGATATATCCTCCTATACTATTTGTTTCTGTAGAAATATCCTTACCATTCACTTGTATTCTATCTCCATTTTCATCTAGGAGGTATACTGTTACACTAGGTACACCATTTTCATTATTATCTTGGATACCATCTTTATTGTTATCATACCAAACATAATCACCTAGTGATGCTTCTTGTGCTTCTACAAAGTCATTTTGTATATCATTTTCACCTGGACTTACCGTTGCAGAAATTTCATTTGATGGTGTTGCTGTACTATTATCATCATCACCACCACCTTCATTTTCTCCAACATCAAAGTATCCATCTGGCTGTTCTTCTCTTACAATGTATTTTCCAGGTACTAAATTGGTAAATTCATAGTTACCATTTTCATCTGTCGTTGTACGTGATACTTCTGTACCATTTTCATCTAAAAGTATAATAGTTACATCTTTTAATGGATGTGTTCCATTACTATCTTCATGGCTTACATTTCCACTTAGACTTCCTACTTCTAAATAGAATCCAAAGTCAAGTGTCATATTCCCATTGTCATCATCTATTGCATCATCTGCATCATCACCATTACTTGGTAAGTTACTCTCTTCTGCAGTACCACTTGGTTCAGCATTATTACTTAAGGTAATCGTACCTGAAGTGTATACCTGTCCAACTGTTGTTGCAATATTTGAATCACCATTCACATTATCTTCTGGATCTGCTACTTGTGTACTTGATGGTATAAACCCATTTGTTCCACTCATATCAACTTGAACTTTATACTCTCCTTCTGGAAGGTTACCAAAGAAGTATGTACCATTTACATCTGTTGTTTGTGGTGATACTCCTACTATTGGATTACCTGTACTATCTAGAAGTGTGACTATCGCTCCTGCTATACCTTTTTCATTGGCATCTTGTGTTCCACTATCATCTATATCGAACCAGACTACTGAACCAAGACTCACTGTTTGTTCAACAGTAACTTGAGCAGGGTCATGGTCATCTTCATCTCCACCATTATTACCATCTTCATTTGTCACATTATCATCATCTAAGTCATCTGTTTCACCAGGGCTATTAAACTGTTCTGCATCTGGCGTTGAATCAATATCTGTTGTAGTAGTTCCACCTTTGGTATTTGTACCATCAGTGATTTCTGCCCAGTTGCGAATCAATGTACCTGAGAAATCATCATTTACATAGAGTTTCACATCAAAACTAATACTTTCTCCGGCATTCAATTCATTGATAGTAAATGTACCATCCTTATGATCATTAACACCCACAGTAATTGGTGCAGTTGTTCTATCTGCTAAAGGTATTCCTGCTTGAACATTTCCTGTACCCAATTCATTTACTGGGTCAACTGCATCGGCTAAACCATCTGCATCTTCATCATTACGTATACCAGCACCTAAGATACCATCATTGTTTGCATCATCTCCATTGGCTTCAATGACATCAAATATACCATCACCATTTGAATCTAAATCTAGCCAATTTTTTATGCCATCATTGTCTATATCATCAGAGGCATCAGCTACTGTAATTGGCACACCTGCAAGAATTAAAGGTAGTCCATTAGCATCTACTGCATTTCCTACTCCAGGGTGTCCATCACCATCTGGATCAGTTCCTCCTGCTTCAGTCACATCAGGAATCCCATCACCATCCGAATCTAAATCAAGATTATTTGGAATACCGTCATCATCAATATCTAAGCCATTTGTAAATGGATTACCATCATTTACAATAATAGCTAGTTCATCCGTATCTAAGATACCATCATTATCATCATCAATATCGTTTATATTAAGAACCCCATCACCGTCTTCATCAGGGTTTGTTCTCCAGTCTTTATCTCCTCCAGCTTCTGTATCTTCTAAATCATCTACTGTTTGACCATTGGTTGCACCTGATGCATTTGTTGTAGAGCTACCGTCTGTATCAAAGACATCAGCGAGTCCATCACCATCTGAATCTACAAAAGTATCTACAACACCATCATCATTAGTATCTTGGTCACTTCCTGTATTATATCCCTCATCAATATCAAAAATGCCATCATTATCTGCATCTAAATCTGCATAATCTGGTGCAGAACCACCATCTGCGTTGGCATAACCAACAACTTCAACACCATTTCTAATATCGTATGCATCATCAATACCATTGCCATCAACATCATTTCCTGTTGGTGATGTATAAGAGAAGGTAGATTGTCCTTCTATATTATCTACAATACCATCATTGTCAATATCAATATCCAAGTAATTTGGTACACCATCACCATCTCTATCTTTGTTGAATCCAAATCCACTTAAGACATTATTAGGGAAGTCAGGATCATTACTATCTGCTAATCCATCATGATCGCTATCTACTGGTATACCTGTACCAACAATACCATCATTATCTCCATCTATTACCTCAAAGTTTCCTTCAAAAGTATCAGGGAGTCCATCACCATCGGAATCAAGGTCTAAGAAGTTAGGGATACCATCACTATCTGTATCTAAAGTGCCACCTTCTATTTGATCAGAAAGTCCATCATTATCAGAATCTAAGTCTAATCTATTTGGTATACCATCATTATCCGTATCAAGTTCAGGAATACCATTTTCTTCATCTATATCTAAAATACCATCATTATCATCATCATCATCAAGATCATTACTTATACCATCACCATCAATATCATCAGGATCAGGGAATGTCTCAATAATTGCCGTAGTATTTTCTTCTAAGTGCACACCATCAGGTATATAATCAATCACATCTATATCATAAGCTTTAACTGTACCTTGGTTTGTCACGGTAATCGTATAATTTACTGCTTCACCTGGATGAATAATACTTGCTTGTCCTGCAGCCAAAGTCTTTTTCAAAGCAAGGTCAAAAATCTGATTTACAACAATTTTCTCAGGATCATAATCATCAGCTCCCGTTACACTTGTTGTATCATTATCATTCTCATCAGGATTACTCGTATTACTCTCACTATTTGGTGTTGAATCTGTATCATTAAGATCTGGTACATTAGATGCTGATTTAATCTCAGCATTATTTGTAATACTCGTACCTTCAAAGTCTGTATTAATGGTAAACGTAATATCAACTGTTGCTGTTGCACCTGCTATTAACGTAGGGATAGGGGTAGCTAAAGTAGCAACACCTGCTGTTTCTATCCAGTTCCCATCATTAAGTGTAAGTCCCTCTGGAATATAATCATTCACATCTATATTTGTAGCATCAATATCACCTTGATTAATCACAGAAATAGTAAATGTTACTGTTGAACCTTGTGTCAATGGT